>WTXE01000094.1:0-115175 GCA_022496225.1 Russula aff. rugulosa BPL654 | reverse complement strand
ATCAACCCACTGTTTCGGGTTGCCCCGCGCCCGAAACTCAATAGAATCCAATTCTACAAACAAATGACAGTTATATGCCAGTGCAAGATATGGTATTTCCTTCCAGGTTATGCTTTCTCTAAGGGCTGAAATAGAAACGCCAGTCAGAAACCTCATTTAAGGATCTCGTCGAACATTTCCCCGAGTCTACCTTCGCCATTCTTCCAAAGTAGATCTGCAATATCTCGATTTCCGGTTCGTAAAGATAATTGGTATGGTGTTTCACCCCCGTCATTCATCGCATGTATGTCCCCGCCACGTTCAAGTAACAGTTTCACGATATCGAGGTATCCATTGCCTGCTGAGATGTGCATCGGAGTCCAATAATTCTGCTCCCTGGCGTTTACGTTCGCGCCGTGATCGAGAAGAACTCGCGAGACCTCGAGGTGTCCTTCTCGTGATGACCGGTGCAGTGGGGTCCACCCCAACTTATCACGTGAATCCATCTCCGCGCCACGCTCGATGAACAAGAGCACCACATCGACGTTCCCCTTGTGCGCGGCTCTGTCCAACGGAGTCTCGTTGCTTGCATTGCGGGCGTTGATATCCATTCCCCGTTCGAGCAATGGCTTCACGGTGTCAATGTTCCCCTCTTCCGCGGCAGCATGCAACGAAACCTTTGCCTCGTCTTTCCCTGCGTCATCCGCGCCGTACTCAACTGTGTCCAATGTCATGGATCGTAACTTGTTTCGAGTATTTGCATCCCGTTTGTACTTGGAAATGAACTTCGCAACCTCAGCTTGGCCATTCTCCCATGCCAACACGAGTGCACTTGTACCGGCCTTGTTGAGCGCTTCGACCTCAGCACCCCGCCGAAGCAACAACTTTACAACTCCGAGATGCCCATATCGCGACGCGGCATGCAATACGGTCCAACCATTGCTCTCCGTAGTGTGCACAGTCGCTCCGTGGTCGATCAGGAGACGGGCGACCGCGGCATTCCCATTCGTTACTGCTTGATAGAGCGGGGTTTCTTGCTTGTCATTGGATATGTCGACACTTGCGCCACGCTGCACTAGCAACTGGGTAACCTTGAGGTGGCCATTGGCCGATGCTAGATGTAAAGGACTCCAGAGGTCATTGCGTCGGATGTTCGGATCAACTCCATAGTCTAGCAACAGCCGTGCCATGTCAAGGTGTCCATGTTGTGAGGCGAGGTGCAATGGGACCTGGCTCTGGTTGTCCGCCACATTCATGCCGGCCCCTTGCTCGACGAGGAAGCGCCCAACTTCAACTTTACCCCTGCTTGATGCCAATGCTAATGGGGTCTCTTGGGACCCATTCCGAACGTCGACAGGAGTGCCAGTGTTGAGTATCAGTTGCACGACGTCGAGGTATCCGTTTAACGATGCGATATGCAGAGGATTCGAATTATTGTTGTCTCCATGGATATTTGCGCCTTGGTCGATCAGGAAGCGTACGACTTCGAGCTTCCCGTTGCCAGATGCCAGGTACAACGACGTCTGTCCATTTCGTTCCGTATGTCGACACCGGTGCCACACTCTAGCAAGAGTTTCACGAGGTGGAGATGCCCTTGATACGCCGCCAGGTGGAATGGAGTGTAGCCCTCCATATCCAGGGTCGACAAAGCCGCGCCACTCTCGATTAGGAAGCGCGCTACTTCGAGGTGCCCAAAATACGATGCGAAGGCCAAGGGAGTCTCTTGCTTGTCATTCCGGCAGTGAATGTTTGCATCACGATCGATCAGCAACTTAAGGATGTCGAGGTGCCCTTCGGAGACGCGAAATGCAGCGCAGTCCGGCGACATTCATCCTGTGCATTCACATCGGCGCCACGGTCGATCAAGAGTCCGTGCGAGGTCAAGGTATCCTTCCCATGACGCGTAATGGAGAGTAGTCAAACTTCGCGTCTCGCCCGCGTTCACATCAGACCCGCGGTCTAGCAATACCCGTGCGACGTCAACATGTCCCCATCGTGACGCAGCGTGTAATGGATTCAAGCTGTCCTCATCTCGGGAATTGATGTCTGAGCCACGATCTATAAGGAAGTGCGCCATCTGTGGCTTCCCGCTATCACAGGCAAGTTTCAACGGCGACTCTTGATACCTATTCCGAGCATCGAGACTTGCACCGGATCTCAATAGCAGTTCCGCAATCTCAAAATAGCCAGATTGCGCTGCCGCGTGCAGAGGGGCACAGCCTTCTTCGTCGGTGGCATTCACATCCGCGCCAGAATTGATAAGGAGACGCGCGATCTCGAATGATGATTTCGCCATGACGACCTGTCCAACCTGTGACACTCTATGAAGTGGAACTCTACCGAGATCGTCACGAGAGTTGGGAGCTGCACCATTTCTAAGGAGAAGTGACGCGACTTGTAAGTGTCCCCTGACTGAGGCGGCATGTAATGCGGTTGTGTGAGAGCCGCCCTTGCTGTTGACGTCCCGACGGTCCCGTGAATGAGCGGCGATCAGATGCTCCGCGAGACCAACGAAACCGCAAAGAGAGGCATAATAAAGTGGCATAGCCTCGGGAATCGTCGGATGCATTGTGGGCATTCGCTCCGTCCAATAACGGTCGATGTCGTATAGCCAGACCCATGCCGCGAAATGTGACCGTGCCGGATCAAATAATCGCTCCATGGCCTCCTTAATGTGTGATGATACGTTCCTAAACTGGGCATGATTGACCCAGTGCCGAGCGGCATACGGGGCGAGGGGAAGGTGAGCCACCATATCTCTGTCGATTACGTCGTCGAGGTGGAGGAGGATGCTGAGGCTAATGTGAGCAAGGATCGTATGCGCGGGTTCGGGGAGAATGTGATAGTATGAAAGGCACTCTTCGGCCGCCGCGAGTCGCTCCGATGTCAAGTACTCTTTGACCGAGAAATGAGAAAACTGTACGATTCGCTGGCCTTCCCGATTAACGACAGCAATGAGACTAGTACATGCCGATATTATTGCTTCTTCTGCGTCCGGTGGTCGCAATTTTTTGTTGAACGATGGCCCGGCTGTCCCTTCGAACTGGACTGCAAATATCTCTCCGAGCTCCTCGACGCGAAGTGGGCGAATGGATTCAGAGAGGCACTTGAACAGACGTTGCGCATATACTCGTTTTTCTTTGTCGATGCCCAATAGCGTCTGCTCGTACGTTTTGTCCAAACTCTCTGGCAGGTCCTTCAACACACTCCGAATGCTTGCAGGAAATGTTCGACGCAGTCTGTCAACCTGGCACACCACCCATTGAAACCTACAAGATCGCATAACCGTTCATCATAAGCTAAAGACGAGTGACGAGCTAGGGGACAACTTACATGCCGTTCACATTTTGTGAGAGCGTGTCAATAACCAGATTCTGATCCTCTTCTCTCCATCTACACATATTCCTGTCTGAATGGACAACGGACTTGATGTAATCCATTATGTCCTCCTTCTGCCCGATCTCGTCGTGGAGAGAAATCTTGAGCGACGTCAATGACTCGAGCACCATTCGGATATCCATCTCCGGCCGGCTAGCCACACAGAGGTGTAGATTCGGAAGTTTTAAATCAACAAGTTCTTCGATCAACTCCAGGACCTCCTCGCGGTTCGATGGCGTTCCAGGAAAATTGGGGCATTCGTCGAGAGCGTCGACAATGATATAAATTTGGCCTTGTCCCGGCAGACTCAACATATCCACCAAACGTTTTTTCAGTGCGTCAACGACGGGTTTCCGCATGCCACGATTGTTGTCTGAATATAATTTGGAGAGGACGTCGTAATAAGAATCCGATTCTGCAGAAAGCTGCGAAATGAGGGAGGAGAGCAGGCCGTAGCAGTCTTGCTTTTTCACATCTCGGAAATCGAAGTAATAGTAGGCCATCGTGGCCAATTCTGCTGCATGCATGCCCTCGACGTCTTGAATAATCGCAGATCTAGTAGGTCCTATGAATGACCTTGAACAATTCAATAAGGTTATGACATACAGAATCGTGCTCTTTCCTGCCCCCGCTGTACGATCAACAGTTATAGATGTAGGGTAATCTTGGTAGTTCGAAAGACGTACGTTTCCCGTGAATCCACAAGAATGACCCCTTCGCCTTCCATTCTGTTAACGCACCGCTCTCGAAGAACCATGCTGCGGTTCCCTTATATCGTGCCTTCGAAACGAAGATTTGATTTGTCGACGGATCAGGTGGAGACAGCCAGTGTTTAAGGTCTTGTTGTAGCTGGTCACCTACAGAATACTGTCAGTCTCGGGAACGAAAGCGGGAAAAGAGAAACGATAAACGTTTCATCTTGTTGATTTCGTTTGATGCTTGGTAAAGAGCGACAACGCCCTCAAGTCAGTAAGGGTGTTACCTGTTATTAGCGAGACGCATACCCGAATTCTGTCCAATACCACTCGTCGATGCCTTTCCATCTAATGAAAGAGATATTTAGACAAACATTTGCAAGGAATCACGAAAGTAGGGCATACCTCCCATAACAACCCCCGCAATACTATGGACGACACCCAAGGTCTGTGCAACAGCCGACAATCCTTCGTCCTTCGTTAACCGATCCAATCTCTCGAGGGCAGCCTGTATCTTATCTTTCCCGTTTCTCCGCAACTTCTTCACGAATTTCCCTATGACAAATTGAGCATGAGTAACGTATATCTGACGGCACACTTACTGAACCTCCCCTGTTTGATCTGTTCTGTGGCCAAGGCAAGCACCGAAAGTAACTCAGCCATTATTTTGATGATGAGATCCATCATCATCGGAGTAGGCGGGATTGTTGTATAGACCTTGAGACGCTTGAGGAAGTTTCCCAAGCACTCAAAGAGATTAAGGAGGGCATCATAACTTGACGTGACCCCACTGGCGGCCTGGCAAACTCATATATCACAAGTGAACTGGTTAGAGCGTATTAAAGGGACAAACTGAGAGGAGGACGTCGATCCCAACGTACAACGCCTTTGCTGGTGGGAATGGGACCTGAAGGGGGGCGTTATAAGAGTTACCAAATGGGATGTGTGACTTACGAGGCTGACCGCCTCGCCTAGAATGCCCGAGAACGCCTGGATGACATTCACCGCCGGGCTGAGGCAGTTGATCAGTCTCCGATTTTCTTCGCGATAGTCCTTGAACGCCTTCTCTCGCTCCTGGAGAAGTTCTAAGATAGCCCCAGGAGAATTTGCCCGTTCGATGGCGGAAGCGAATGGGTTCTTGGAAAGGTCTATTCCTGTAACCTTTGCATAGTCGACCAAGGCATCGGTGATCAATTGGATGTTAGAACTTGAAATGGAGTTTGTTGAGGATGTTTCTTGCACAGTAGACGACATGGATGCCACGGATCGTTCGGGATCTTTGGTTACGGTACGAGGGCCAGGTGCCAGTGGAGGCGGCGCGAGGCCCCCACTGCCCGTGACTCCGGTCCGGTCCGCTTGGCTCGCCAGCTCATCCAAAACAGGACGAACCTGCCGTCGCTCGCCGGTGATGTGCCTCCTCCGCCTCCTGCACTGCCTGCAGAGAGTATCACATTCTTGATCGGGCCAATAGAGAACAGTAAAACTTGATTTATCCAGATTATGAGGGCAGCGGCGTTTTGCCGGTTACCTCTCCTCTCCTCTCCATCGTCTTCGTTGCCTTCAATTCGCCCCGATTTTCGTCGTCACGCCTAGTAGGCCGTCCTTTTCGTTTCGCCCTCCTTCTCGCCAGGCCACTTCATATCCACCGCCCCTAACTTGCACTATCACGAGCATATGCATCACTTCGACGACTACGACGTCGTCCACGTCCACATGCGCACTGTGACTGGTCAGATAAGATATAGACGGAATTTTGTGTATCGTATCATTATGGCGAGCTGTTTGATATGATTTAACATGGATAGAAGGTAAAGAGCACTGATCAGCCATTGGGATTACACCAATTCGTTGTTTTTTCTGTCCGAGGTAGAAACTGTAGAAATCGAGCTCGAGCAGCTCCGTTCACGCGCTCCAGCGCCCTAGTACCCTAGTCCCATTTTTAATGTCATACTATAATCCCCTTCCATTTGTGCTGCCATAGATGGATTTTTCAGTATATAGTGCATGTATTTACACCCGGGCACCGTCGCGGGTTTGCCCACATCAAACCCCCAATATACCCCCGCTCATTTTCCTGCACGTGTGCACCGTTCTTCCCACAGAATCAGCCCATGGTGGCCGGAAAGCTGTCGCGCGACCACGAACTGCCCAACGGCTTCTTCGACCGCTCCTGATGACTGGAGCTCTTCCAAGAAAACGGTTTTCAGCGCCGGTAATACTTCCATTACTCTTCCCCAACGAGCTGGCCGCTGTTGTAGGGACAGCACGACGGATACGTGGAGCAAATTCCTGGAATAGGTAGTAGAGATCCTTCATCGCGGTAAGCGGTTGTAAGGATTCCAGCCTTTGGCTGTTCTCGATGTCGTCTTGCCAGTGCAGTTGCAACTGTTCATTCTCGCGGATGTAGAGCTGTTCTTAGCGGACAGTGAAACGCGCGAGAGTCAAAAGGCGCAGGAGAATCAGCGGGAAGACGAGGCACAACTGTGCACACACGAGAAAGAGAATGAAGAACACTGAGACTCTGAACATTAGGGAACACTACTGAGGGACTTATATACATGAAGATCCTTTGTACTACTAATCTAGTGTAGTGGACGCGAGACTATCATGAGGCTACGAAGATGAAAGAGAAGTGGAGCAGGAACCACTAAGGCAGGCATCGTCAGGAACCGACCCCCCCCCCCCCCCAGTAACCCTAAACCCTTAGTCACTACTAGCCAAGCCCTACTAATTTAAAAAAAAAAAACTACCACCGGAGATCTATAGAGGGGGCTCGGGCCTATTATTCTCCAGTGCAAGAAACCCAATTTTTGGTGTTGTAGAGGAGGAGAATAGGGATAGGGTTACTGGGGGGGGGGGGGGTGTCGGTTCCTGCATCAGGAAAAGATCCATCTGCTTGAAAATGGCTTAAAAGTCTTTAAAATGGCTTTTTAGCGTTCCAAGAGCTCTCAAGCTGAATAAGCCCATATTTTTTTGTTTTTTGTTTTAAGCATAACTCAGTCAATTCTTGTCCAATTTGCATGCTTGAGAGCTCATTTGAATCGCATTAAAAAGGGCTACATCATGAATACATAGAATCTGCAATATTCTCACATTTCACCATTTCAAGCTAAATTAAGAGGAAAAAAGCAGATGGATCTTTTGCTGATGCTGATGAAGCCTGCCTTACTTGCAATGAGGTTCTCAGTAAGTTATTATGAGCCCTTCGACTGGGTGTGTCCATGACAACGAGAGAAGTGCAACACTAACGCGCAGGTCGGAAAAGGACAATGTGCACCATCGCGTAGTACCTTGAGCGTTGGTATGCGACTGATAAACTCAGCGAGTTGTAGAGTATCGTATATGAGTTGATGGAAGAATGTTATTTTCAAGTAGAATAGAGGAGCGTCGATCCAGGCCACGAGATCGTCGAAATATTCGCTGACCCCTCCGAACTCCGACTAGGTGAGAGCGTGGATCAGGCTGCGGATCCGGATCCGATGCCTCGCGCTCGCTAAACATTACTGCCAAAACGGATAAAGAGACGGTTACAGTATGTGAACCCCTTCTACATCCCTCCCTCCCATCCCGGAGAATTTACTACCTTTCTGTTGTGATCGTCGACCCGCTACTTCGGATTGTCCGGACCAAACTCAACAAGTCCTATTCTATAGACAAATCACGTTACATGCCAGTGCAAGATACGTCTTCCTAGCCGTACTCTTTCTAAGGACTAAAATCGAAGCGCCAGTCAGATAATGGATTTAACTCATAAAAGATCTCCTCGAACCTTTCTCCGAGTCTACCTGCGCCATTCTTCCAAAGTAGATCCGCAATCTCTCTATATCCTGATCGCAACGATTCTTGGTATGGTGTTTGACCCTCGGCATTTATTGCATGTATGTCCGCGCCACGTTCAAGTAACAGTTTCACGATCTCGAGGTATCCATTGGCTGCTGAGAGGTGCATCGGAGTCCAATAGTTCTGATTCCTTGCGTTTACGTTCGCGCCGTGATCGAGAAGAACCCGCGAGGCCTCGAGGTGACCATCTCGTGATGACCGGTGCAGTGCGGTCCACCCCCCCAGTTATCACGTGAATCCACCTCCGCGCCCTGCTCGATGAGCAAGAGCACCACATCGACGTTCCCTTGGCCGCGCTCTGTCTAACGGAGTCTCGTTACTTGCATTGCGGGCGTTGATATCCATTCCCCGTTCGAGCAAGGACTTCACCGTGTCAATGTTCCCCTCTTCCGCGGCAGCGTGCAACGAAACCTTTGCCTCGTCTTTCCCATCGTCATCTGCGCCGTAATCAACTGTGTCCAATGTCGTGGATCGTATCTTGTTTCGAGTATTTGCATTCGCTTTGTAATCGGAAATGAACTCGCAACCTCAGCTTGCCCATTCTCCGATGCCAACTCGGCCGCACTTCTACCGGCCTTGTTGAGCACGTCGACATCAGCACCCTGCCGAAGCAACAACTTTACAACCCCGAGATGCCCACATCGCGACGCCGCATGCAATACGGTCCACCCGTTGCTGTCCGCAGTATGCACAGTCGCTCCGTGGTCGATCAGGAGACGGGCGACCGCGGCATTCCCATTCGTTACTGCTTGATAGAGGGGGGTTTCTTGCTTGTCATTGGATACGTCGACATTTGCGCCACGCTGGACTAGCAACTCGGCAACCTTGAGGTGACCATTGGCCGATGCTAGATGTAAAGGGCTCGAGAGGTCATTGCACTTGATGTTCGGATCAACTCCGCAGTCTAGCAACAGCCGTGCCATGTCAAGGTGTCCACGTCGTGAGGCAAAGTGCAATGGGGCCTGGTTCTGCTTGTCCCCCCATTCACGTCTGCCCCTCGCTCGATGAGGAAGCGCCCGACTTCAACTTTACCCTCGCCTGATGCAAATGCTAACGGGGTCTCTTGGGACCCGTTCCGAACATCGACAGGAGTGCCAGTGTTGAGTATCAGTTGCACGACGTCGAGGTGCCCCTTTTGCGATGCGATGTGCAGAGGATTCGAATTATTGATGTCTCCAATAAGGATATTTGCGCCTTGATCGATCAGGAAGCGTACACATCGAGCTTCCCGTTCCAAGATGCCAAGTACAATGACGTGTATCCGTATTCGTTCCGAATGTCGACATCGGTGCCACACGCTAGTAAGAACTTCGTGAGGTGGAGATGCCCTCGATACGCCGCCATGTGGAGTGGAGTGTGACCTTCCTTATCCAGGGCAGACAAAGCCGCGCCACTCTCGATTAGGAAGCGCGCTACTTCAAGGTGCCCAAAATCCGATGCCATGGCCAAGGGAGTCTCCTGCTTGTCATTCCGAGAGTCAACGTTTGTATCACGATCGATCAACAACTTTACGATGTCGAGGTGCCCTAAGGAGGATGCAAATGCAGCGCAGTCCAGCGAACATCACTCTGTGCATTTACATCGGCGCCGCGGTCGATCAAGAGCCGTGCGAGGTCAAGGTATCCACCCGTGAGGCATAATGGAGGGCAGTCCAACTTCGCGCCTCGCCCGCGTTCACATCAGAGCCGCGGTCGAGCAATAGCCGTGCGACGTCGATATGTCCCCATCGTGACGCAGCGTGTAATGGAATGAAGCCGTTCTCATCTCGGGAATTGATGTCTGAGCCACGATCTATAAGGAAGTGCGCCATGTCGAGTTTCCCACTATCACAGGCGAGATTTAGCGGCGTCGCTTGCTTCTTATTCGAGCATCGAGACTTGCACCAGATCCCAATAGCAGTTCCGCAATCTCACAATACCCAGATTGCGCTGCCGCGTGCAGAGGAGCACAGCCTTCATCGTCGGTGGCATTCACATCCTCGCCAGAGCTGACGAGGAGACGCGCGACCTCGAGTGATGATTTCGCCATGACGACCTGTCCGCCCTGTGACACTCTATGAAGTGGAACTCTGCCGAGATCGTCACGAGAGTTGGGATCGGCACCATTTCTAAGGAGAAGCGACGCGACTTGTAATGTCCCCTAGCTGAGGCGGCATGTAATGCAGTTGTGTAAAAACCGCCCTTTGCTGTTGACGTCCCGTGAATGGGCGGCGATCAGGTGCTCTGCGAGACCAACGAAACCGCAAAGAGAGGCATAATAAAGTGGCATAGCCTCGGGCTTCGTCGGATGCATCGTGGGCATTCGCTCCGTCCAATAACGGTCGATGTCGTACAGCCAGACCCATGCCGCGAAATGTGGCCGTGCGGATCAAATAACGCTCCATGGCCTCCTTAATGTGTGATGATACGTTCCTAAACTGGGCATGATTGCCCAGTGCTTCGCGGCATATGGGGCGAGGGGAAGGTGAGCCATCGAATCTCTGTCGATTTCGTCGTCGAGGTGGAGGAGGATGCTGAGGCTAATGTGAGCAAGGATCGTATGTGCCGGTTCGGGGAGAATGTGATAATATGAAAGGCACTCTTCGGCCGCCGCGAGTCGCTCCGAAGTCAAGTACTCTTTGACCGAGAAATGCGAAAATTGTACGATTCGGTGGCCTTCCCGATTAACGATAGCAACGAGACTAGTACATGCCGACATTATTGCTTCTTCTGCGTCCGGTGGCCGCAATTTTTCGTTGAACGATGGCCCGGCTGTCCCATCAACTGGACTGCAAAAATCTCTCCTAGCTCCTCGACGTGAAGTGGGCGAATGGATTCCGAGAGGCACTTGAACAGACGTTGCGCATATACTCGTTTTTCTTTATCGATGCCCAATAGTGTCTGCTCGTATGTTTTATCCAAACTCTCTGGTAGGTCCTTCAACACACTCCGAATGCTTGCAGGAAAGTGCGACGCAGTCTGTCAACCTGGCAGACCACCCACTGAAACCTACAACATCACATAACCGTTCATCATAAGCTAAAGACGAGAGACGAGGTAGGGGACAACTTACATGCCGTTCACATTTTGTGAGAGCGTGTCAATAACCAGATTCTGGTCCTCTTCTCTCCATCTACACATATTCCTGTCTGAATGGACAACGGACTTGATGTAATCCATAATGTCCTCCTTCTGCCCGTTCTCGTCATGAAGAGAAATCTTGAGCGACGTCAATGGCTCGAGCACCATTCGGATATCCATCTCCGGCCGGCTAGCCACACAGAGGTGTAGATTCGGAAGTTTTAAATCAACAAGTTCTTCGATCAGCTCCAGGACCTCCTCGCGGTTCGATGGCGTTCCCGGAAAATTGGGGCATTCGTCGAGAGCGTCGACAATGATATAAATTTGGCCTTGTCCCGGCAGACTTAACATATCCGCCAAACATATTTTCAGCGCGTCATTGTCGGGTTTCCGCATGCCGCGGCTGTTGTCTGAATATAATTTGGAGAGGACGTTGTAACAAGAATCCGATTCGGCAGAAAGCTGCGAAACGAGGGAGGAGAGTAGGCCGTAACAGTCTTGCTTTTTCACATCCCGGAAATCGAAGTAATAGTAGGCCATCGTGGCCAATTCGCTGCATGCATGCCCTTGACGTCTTGAATAATCGCAGATCTAGTAGCCCCTATGAATGATCTCGAACAATTCAATAAAGTTATGACATACAGAATCGTGCTCTTTCCTGCCCCCGCTGTACGATCAACAAGTTATAGATGTAGGGTACTCATTAGTAGTTCGAAAAACGTACGTTTCCCGTGAATCCACAAGAATGACCCCTTCGCCTTCCATTCTGTTAACGCACCGCTCTCGAAGAACCATGCTGCGGTTCCTTTATATCGTGCTTTCGAAACGAAGATTTGATTTGTCGACGGATCAGGGGGAGACAGCCAACGTTGAAGGTCGTTTTGTAGCTGGTCACCTACAGAATACCGTTAGTCTCGGGAACGAAAGGGGGGAAAGAGAAACAACAAACGTTTCATCTTGTTGATTTCGTTTGATGCTTGGTGAAGAGCGACAACACCCTCAAGTCAGTGGGGTGTTACCTGCTTTGAGCGAGACGCATACCCGAATTCTGTCCAATACCACTCGTCGGTGACTTTCCATCTATGGAAGAAGTATTTAGACAAACATTACGAGAAATCACGAAAGTAGGGCATACCTCCCATAACCACCCCCGCAATACCATGGACCATACCCAAGGTCTGTGCAACGGCCGACAGTCCTTCGTCCTTCGTTAACCGATCCAATCTCTCGAGGGAAGCCTGTATCTTGTCTTTCCCGTTTCCCCGCAACTCTTCACGAATTTTTCTATGACACATTGAGCATGAGTAACTTATGTCTGACGGCGCACTTACTGAACCGCCCCTGCTTGATCTGTTCTGTGGCCAAGGCAAGCACCGAAAGCAACTCAGCCATTATTTTGATGATGAGATCCATTATCATCGGAGTAGGCGGATTGTTGCATAGACCTCGAGACGCTTGAGGAAGTTTCCCAAGCACTCAAAGAGATTCAGGAGGGCATCATAACTTGACGCGACCCCACTGGCGGCCTGGAAACTCATAAATCACAAGGGAACTGGTTAAGGGCGTATTAAAGGGACAAACGGAGAGGAGGACGTCGATCCCAATGAACAATGCTTTTGCTGGTGGGAAGGGGACCTGAAGAGGGACGTTATAAGAGTTACCAAATGGGATGTGTGACTTACGAGGCTGACCGCCTCTCCTAGAACGCCCGAGAACGCCTGGATGACGTTCACCGCCGGGCTGAGGCAGTTGATCAGTCTCCGATTTTCTTCGCGATAGTCCTTGAACGCCTTCTCTCGCTCCTGGAGAAGTTCTAAGATAGCCCCAGGAGAATTTGCCTGTTCGATGGCGGCAGCGAATGGGTTGTTGGAAAGGTCTATTCCTGTAACCTTTGCATAGTCGACCAAGGCATCGGTGATCAATTGGATGTTGGAAGTTGAAGTGGAGGATGTTGAGGATGTTGCTTGCACAGTAGACGACATGGATGCCACGGGTAGTTCGGGATGTTTGGTTCAGAGGGATGAAGTGGGGGAAGGGGGTACCTAGGCCAAGTGCAGGAGTGCGAGGCCCCCACGTGGAATATTACCGTGACTCCGGTCCGTTCGGCTCGCCAACTCATCCAAAACGGGACGGGCGACCGTCGCGGGCCGATAGGAACAGTCAAACTTATTTGTCTAGATTAAGATTTTGAGAAAGACGATTCGCCGGTTACCGTACCTGTCTTCTCCTCTCCATCTTTTTCGTTGCCTTCTCCCCGTTTTTCGTCGTCCACACCTAGGCCGTCCTCTTCGTTTCGTCCTCCTTCTCGCCAGGCCACTTCATATCCACCGCCCCTAAATTGCACTATCACGAGCATATACATGACTACTCCGACCACGACGACGTCCACGTCCACATATCCACAACGTGCCATCACCACGTGAAGGGATTCTGGATCTCTTGAAGCCTGAAGCAAGTTATCAGGTTACTCGTCCAAGTCTTCTATAATGCTTCTGTCCAGCTGCACCGAGATTGGCATCCGAGCGCTCGAGCCCCATGGTGTATCACCGAGTCTACGCGATGAAAATGGCCAAGAAAAAAAGATATCGCCAAGGATATGTCAGACGTTCACGTTGGGAAATCCGAAGGATAGGTGGACAGAAGCGATATGTGCCTGGTTATCAAAATATTCTAGTAATGAGGCAATGGGATGATAGGACTTCAGTGTGTGTTATCTTTACTGGTTTGTCTACCAAACGTGTGAGTGCATACTGATAGAAATTGACATGGAAAACCGGACACGCCCGTCCTCTTGAAAATTCCCTATGTCCCATTCGGCCGCTTTGCGTCGAAGAGATCCACTTACCGATGAGTGCCCACGTCCACTAAGATATCACGGTACGGCTCCTGTTCTTCGAGATTTACTCCCTTCGTTTCTCGTGTCATGTTGTCTAGTCTACCCAACGTCTCGAACATAAGGGAGATCTGCGTGAACGTCCTAATATACTGTAGCATGAGACACCTCGTCTCAATCATATACTACCAACGTACTTGAGCCCAGACTCAACACTTGGCTTCAAATCATCATTCGATCGCCTTCCGAGTGTTGAAGGGTGTTTTGAATGACGGTTCGCGGTTTGTGTTGAATGTCACTCTCGGCGCCGTTCAGCATGTCTATGGCGTCCTGGTCGTACACTTGGGTTTGAACCGTGGACCGTGAAGCTGGCACACTCATAGACGAAGTTCCCCGCTTCTCTACTGTGCATTTCCTGGAAGGTTAGGGATATATCAGTGATATATCCAACGTCGTACTTAAGGCAGACGCCATCAGGAACCAGCATGGTTATGAGTCCGGATTCACAGAGATAATAAGATGGCATTTTGTCGATGGAATGAGAGTAAGTTGACGCGGCCCGGTTATAGCCAAACCGAAACCGAAATTCTCACCCAAATCTAGTTACACTTATAATTAGTAGTTTCAGGTTTCAATAGGGGTCCTCAACCTCGAACTGCCTAACACTAACATCAGATGGAAGAGCTCAAAGTATACACATCTCAAACTCAGCAACTTCTTGCACCACTACGCGACTCGATCATCGACAAACCTCTTACACAGCTGGAAGGCTCCTGTTTCCTGAAGCCTGCTTTTCTCTCTTCTATAAGGTCACCAAAGATAGTCATGACGCCAGGTGCGACACGGAGGACCATGGGCTTCTCAGGACCTAAATATTTTGACGCTATTGATTTAGACACATCAACCTTGCAAATGTCACTCCTGACGAGTTGGAACAACTTGCTCAGGCTTGTGAACCAGCTTCATTTGGCAGGGACAAAGAGGATGTGTTGGACGAGACTTACCGCAAAGCTGGAAAGATGAAATTGGGTCATTTCTCTTTGAATCTAGATCCAGTTAAGCAGACCTGATGAAAATCATCTGAAACAATCATTAGAGGGTACACATCACGGGAAACATCTGGGCCGAGTTATACAAGTTCAATGTCTACAGTACGGATTTTTATTTTAGCTCGCATCTAGTTGATACGATGTCGTTACCCAGGTAAGGGGTCATTTTTCAAGCCGCATGTAGATACCCTGCACAGCGAGAAGATGTTCGGCTCGCTCGTAATTGTCCTTCCAACGCCCCATGAGGGTGGGGTTCTGTTCCTTCGTCACCGGGGAAAGAATGGACTTTCGACTCTGGTCCGGAGCTCACTACCGAGCGCCAACCCTCCATCCGTTACGCCGCATTCTTCAGCGATATTGAGCATGAGGTCACACCGGTCATATCTGGTCATCGTGTCACGTTGACCTACAACCTCTACTTCGACGATATTGGACCTACTACTATCTCTGAGCACTCAGTCTCGCGGCCTCTGCTGTCTACACAGGCGGTGAACGAACGATCATTCTATGAACATTCGAGGCCTTACTTCAGAACCCCGAATTCTTAGCAGACGGCGGCACGCTCGCATTCGGGCTGAGGCATGTCTATCCAATCAAGGACAGCCTCGAGCATCTCTATGGTGTCCTGAAGGGATGCGATGCGGTCGTCTATCAGACCGTCCGAGCGCTCGGGTTTGAGCCCGTATTGTCGTTGTACTATGAGTGGGAGCCGCCCTGGTCTGCTCACCTTGAAGGTGTCCTTATAGACGAAGTGATCGACTTTTCGTGTGTGCGGTTCCCAAACGAGGCGGGAGACTTTGCCTACGTCTTACGAGAAAAAGGTGGGTTGATGGTGCATCGCGACGGCTGGGGGATTGATAGGAGATTTGGCTGTGAGACACCGGAGCATGTGGATTGGGTCACACCGGTGACGACGTTCAACCGCAAGACGGGTGCATTCGCGACGTACGGGAACGAGGCAATTTTGGAAATGGCATATGGGGATGTGTGCCTGGTCGTGCGCATCGGGAAGGCGGGCAGGAGATTAGAGTATCCTACACTTGCACAGCTGAAAAGAGCGACACAACAGGTAGACAGAACTTCGGCTTTCTGGCGGCGTAACGATCCTTGAAGTTGAAATTTGTCAGTCATGCATGGACTTGAGGTCACTTTCAATATTGGAGAATTTGTCATGTATGTACTATACAGTATGTGAAAAAAGTGCAGAAATGAAAGGACAAGAGCTACTTTACGGACTTACCGTGAGAAATGATTATAAGCGTATACACGTGATGTCGCGTCAACGAGCACTTGCTGTCATCCGTTCATACAAAATACCATTTCGCTGACCGTTGTTCACACTATTGACCTTTTCTCACCCTCAGGTCTGTTCTTCCTGGTCCCCAACGAGCATATCAGAACGACGTCGACGGCTCGTCCTGTTGCATTATAAGTGTCTAGCGCTCACAAGAGTTCAGCTGACCGAAGCTGACCCAGCTCTCCCCCATCCTTGTTATTTTGGATTCGTCATCTTCCAGCCGAATGCGTACTTTGTGAAAAAAGCTGAGTGACGAGCTCATGTGCGCCAAGCAAGCACGGGAAGATGGAGTCGTCAGACGTGAGGCCTGCGTGAGGCGCGTGAGGAGAGACAATCGGCGACACCAATTTAGAAGTCTAACCTTATTTCTAAACCCGCGTACAACGATATCAGAGCATAATCGAAATCCTATCTGCCGCATATTCCTTCAGGACATCTTCGCACTGTTCAGTCTGTGAAGCACTTCATACTGAGGACGATCCTAGCACTTCAGGTTTGCCAATAGTAGAGAACAACCTCCACCATGTCTATAGCGTCCTGAAGAGGAGCGACGCAGTCGCGTACCGGACCACGCCCAAGGCAAAGTAAGTAGTCGACTCTTCGCTTGTGCGTTTTTCAGGCTGAAAACACATGTGGCTATGAGACGCTGGAGCAACTCAAGAGTGGTGCATTCACGACTTATGCGAACAAGCAGGTTGAACATGTCATATGGTGACATATGCCTGGTTGTCTGCATTGGGAAGGCGTGCAGGAGGGCATAAGCCGAATAGTGTGGCAATGAGGGAGGACAGAACTGCAGCTTTCTGGCAGTTCAGCGACCCAACAGTCAGCGAGGACTCGGACTCGAATTTGTCTATCATGCGCGAACTTGAAGTCAATTTCAAAACATTAATATTCGAGAATGTGTAAGTAGTATATGTGAAGTAAATGAAAAGTAAAAGAGATTAGAATAAAGTGCTAGAGTTAAGTACGGGCGAAAGGCACGAAACTAGTAATTACGTAAGTGAGAAAATGCGTTGTAGCAATACACGTGACGGCGCGTCAACAAAAAACTTTTGCTCTCTTGCTGTCATCTGTTCATATAATTAGCTGACTGTTGTTCACATGATTGATGTTTTCTCACCCTCAGGTCTGTCCTTTCCGGGTCCCCAACGAGCATAAGAACGACGTCGGCAGCTATGTTATAGTTTGCATTATGTTAAGCGTCTAGAGCTCTCAAGAGTTTACTGATCTCACCTCATTCATCATGACTAGCCTCGCTGACCTCTAGAAGGTTTCGCCCCGTGGGTACCTCTGTTTGGCGGCATCCCCGCTCCCCTGTGAGGTCGAAAAGGATCCGCGTGGAATGTCGCCTAGAATACCATGTTAGGGTGGGTAACCCTCCAGCATAAACTCATAGACTTACACCATGCCCCCCCGCTCCGGCTCCCAAGCCCGACGCCGCACTCGTCGATGACGAACCACCTTGTCCCGTGCCACCCTGGTAGTTTCCTGGTGTCAAAGCATTGCGAAATCTAATGTCTTGCGGGTACTGGGTCTGTTGCCCCGGTGCGCTGTTACTTTGCATCTGGACCATATTGCCCCCAAGGCTGCTCCCCTGCGTATGCTGCGTTGCGGAATACTGCCCGTATTGCCCACCTGTCGCTGAATGATGTCAGGTACTGGGAGAGGTAACAGTGAGTGCACGCTCACCAAGGCTGCCCCCCTGCACCTGCTGCGCTGCAGGAAATCGCCCGTATTGTCCGCCTATCGCCGAATGATGTCAGGGTACTGGGAGAGGTAACAGTCTGTTCACGCTCACCAAGGCTGCCCCCCTGTGTTGCAGGAAACTGCCCGTATTGTCCGCCTGTGGCTGAATGATGTCAGGGTACTGGGAGAGGTAACAGTCAGTTCACGCTCACCAAGGCTGCCCCCCTGCACCTGCTGCGTTACAGGTAACTGCCCGTATTGCCCGCCTGTCGCTGAATGATGTCAGGGTACTGGGAGAGGTAACAGTCAGTGCATGCTCACCGAGGTGCGCCTGCCCGTGGCCATGGCCCTGCTGTTGATTCTGGCCAGTTGGCTGCGCGGACGTATTCTGGCCTTGTTGACTCTGGGGCATCGTGGACCCCGTATTACTGCTACTCAGGAGTTGTTGCTTAGCACTTTCAACGCCCTGCAGGCTACAGGAACTTCCCACCTTTGTCCGGTCCTTTGCGACGTGCCAGTGTTGGTGCTGGTCTTCTTCGAGCTGCTCGTGTTCTTGTTCGGCATTTTTTCGATGGGAAATCAAGAGCGGGTGTGAATTGGAGAATGGGGGGTTATGCCCTCCCCATCGCGAAATTTATCTTCGCTCTCCTGCATTGCTTTTTCGATGCCACAGGTCGTCTCCCATCCATACCAGCAGTGTTGATGGGGAGCCAAAGGCGAAATTTGACGGGGCCCCAGTGGGATCTGTCTTAGGGACAAGGACGATCTGGTAAGGATACTAGGCCACAAAGTCAGCGTTTCTACGCGTCGGCGCAGCACGCTCACACGGATGAAAAATTCTTTTGGCGCCCGATCACTCGCGGAAAGAGGGCGTCGCTCACAGCTCGGGCCATTCGGTTCTTCACTATTCCGCTCTCGTCGTACCAAGGACAGAGTGCCGCATCTCTGAATAGGGTGGCGATGAAGCAGGGGAATGGGTGCACAACCATGTACAAGAGAAATTCCAAGGAATATGACCTGCATTCTCCGAGTCGCGAGGGACAGAATCACCAGATGCAGATGATGGCGGCGGCCTCTCGTTGTGGACGATAGTCTTCGGCTCGGATCTCCAAAATGAAGGCCAAAGCTCTTAACCTCCTTAGGAGTTGGGTGCGAGTGGCAGTGCGTCGACGTCTCCTGTGATGTGAGCACGGGATGGGTGAATGCGTACGAGGGCCGCATGTTATCTACGCGAAAAACTCCCATGTTTGGCAAAGAGAATTGCCGAAAGAAGTAATTCATATATCCTCTATCGTAACAATGCGGCCCAATTGTGAACCTCAAGAATGTATCCAGGTTCGACGGCTGTGCATCGCAACTGAGCGCTTCGCTTTCTCGTACAAAAATGTCCGCGCTTTATTGGCCAGGGTCTCCTGGCGCACAGCTATAGCGGAAAGCCACTTTTACATGGACCCTCGCGGACATAACTTATCCTCCACAACAACGATCTATGGGAAAGGATCTCCCACCAAGTGATCGTACACATACAGTATAATACCTTCCCAGCTTTGCCACCCCGATGACGCCAAGGAGCAGATCTTGGGCATACAGAATAAAAACAACTACTGGAATACAACGTAGCCGCCGCAGTAGATATATATATATATTATAGTAAATGACAGGAGCTGGCCCGTGTGCCAAACGGAACCGAGGGCCTCTAGAACAAGTGGCATTGCACAGTATAGGTGCGTTGCACACAGGCTGTGTAATGCCACTTGCATCATATTGGTTCATGGATGAACCGGGGGGAGATGGGACATACTGGACTGTACTATAACAATAACAATCCTCTCCCACTAATAGTTGATGCGTTTAGTCGGGGGCAGTTTACTACTGTACCACTCACTGGCAAGGCTAGCATCCGATACAGTATCGATTGACGGACCTGACGAGTTCGATCAGAGTCTTAATATCCTTCGACCAGCCTCGCAGTCTTCCCCCAATCGCTGCGTGCTTCCACTGACTATACTATACGGTACAGTTCATCCGGAGCGAAGGAAGGTCTTTGTTTGTACATGTATACTTACTTTGTTTGTATCCATGTATGTACGTGTATGTATGTGTGTGTCCGTGCAGTACACAAGCTAAGTGTCATGGCAACTGGAATTGCAACCATGTAAGTAACCGCGTAACGTGTTTGGATACGATCTTGCCATATCACAAGCACATTTTTCGGAGAATATATACCAGGCGCGGTAGCGAACTAGCGATGCCCACGAGCATACAAAATTCAAAGCTATCAACGCATCGTTAAAATTAGCTTTAACTTCTCGTAAATAATTGTACGGCTTTTACAAGGAGACGTAAATATAACTTGGAAGAGAGAGAAATGCATCAGTTCAGCCCGAGTTAAGTTAAAAATGATTCAAGTTCGTAACCTGCAGAACGAGAATACGGATCGCCGATCCATAAATAAGCCAGTTAGTTCATGAATAGTCACGCTATTTCACCATCTCAGACCCATCAAACCACCCATATATCACCGTCTTTCTCTTCAAACCCGATCTCTTACTCGCCGGCGAACAACCGTATAATCATATATGTCGTCGAACCTATAAAGCGAACAACTAGAAGGGGGAAACAGAGCGACAAGCGTCAATGATAAGAGACAGCTTTCGGAGACAGGGAAAGTAATACGCACGAGCGAGTAGGACAACAGAGTACAGAATGAAAATGAGGTATCCATTGACAGTGGTGTTTGCGCCGCTTGTCTTGGCACTCCCATTCGTAGTGCTGCATACCGCGTGAGCGCGCTTAAAAGGGGGACAACGAGGGTATGTGCTTACAGAATGACGGCGACCAACAACGACTGAAAAGCGACATGGATCAGTATAAGCATGTTACAGAACGTTGTGAAAAACAAATCAACTACCCACATTCGATAGCACCCAAGCCAACAACACACTACGCGAAAATAAATTTAGTCACATCAAGAAAAGATAAAGGCGCAACACGCACTTCGTCCGGAAATTACGATAATAATCCTCCTGTGCGGTCGCCTGATCCACCGTTTTGTCCTCTTTGGGTGGTTTGGTCGACAGCACGTGTATCGCGTCCTCATACATCGAGTTGATGTCCGTCTCAGCAGTCGGTACGGCCACCTCGACGGCGTTCTCGCCTTTGTTTGCCTTGACAACGCCCAAGTCAGTGCTGACCTTGTTATCACCCTTCGTACCCCAGGACACATCGCTGCGTAAAAGTAGATGAGATTGGGTTTATTCTCTAATGTCTTACAAACTCACTGTACGTTCGCAAACTGTCCGTTTCGAGATCAGTAATTGGAAATTCAGTTTAGGCAAGTATGAAACTCACAGCGTATACGTTCAGAATGTTGATATACGAGGGCGCAAGGAGTGTGTACTGCACGAACGATGTAAGCATGTGCCACGGGTCCATCTAATGAAAGGTAGGTATCAACGTCTAGATATAATCTTCAAACTCAAGCCACGCACATGGATGACAGATGCCATGACGTATAATCCGATAGTTGCCACTAGCGACAGGACGATATCACGGAATATCGTATTCGAGAAAAGGTCACTAAATTTTGCGCCGCGATGTTCCGCTGCAGCCACCTCTTGCACACCCTTGATCGACAGAAAGATCGCGGCAAACTGTGTTCGTCCACCGTTAGCCGACTCGGTTGTGTTAAACTCAACCACTGTAACACACCGTCATATAGAGCGTAAAAATGGCATATCCTACAAACGCAAGCGTGTAGGTTCTGTTGGAGCCCTGAGGTCGATTTCCGAGGGCAAGAATGAAGCAAGTGAGTAGGAGGCCAACGTAAGAGTACCTGAGGACCGTGTTTAGCACTTCGATCGCCTTCCCACCGATGATGGTCGGGTCCTCGAGGGCATTAGTCAAGACAAAGAACGAGATAAAAAAGTTCCCCTGCACCAGATACAAAACAAAAAAAAGTGAGGATCGAAGGCAAAATCTATAAACTGTCACAAAATAAACGCACGAGGGCAAACCAAGAGAAGACAAGGTTGAAGGTCTGATAGAGGAGTTCGACGTGTATCCAGAATTTGCGCGCAAAGGAGTGCGAAGAGCGGTATATATAGTGGAACTTGACCGTACCGTGTATCGCAGCAAAGAACGAGCCATTGAGCCATCTGCGACGTTGCGAGACTAGCTCAGGAACCTGAACGGGAGGGAAGCAGTTAAGTTGATATGCCTTGCCAAGACAGATCGACACGCACCTGGTCCGGAGTGTCGGTAACGGCGTACGCAGACTTGACGTAGTGAAGAACCCATGATCCACCTCGTTTCGAAACAAGTTCCCAACACAGGATCTACAAAAAGGGCGATATATGAGAAACGAAGGCCATATTACATTCACGTTACATTTCCCACGCACGCGATCCTCAGCCAAGTACATATTTGCCGTAAAGATGTCTGCGCCGGCACCATGCTATGAAGGTTTAGCGAGATATCACGCAGGAGAAAGGATGGACGCACCATTGTTTCACCGAGGAAATACTTCTGCAGCGGGCCCTCACCCTGGGGGTTATTCTGGAGCGCAATATACCTGTATGCGCTAAAAGCTCCGGGGAGCACGGTGATGTACCCAAACACCGATTCCCTATAGCGCAATATAAGGGATCGATGGCATGGAATCCGAAAAGACAGAGACATACAAAGGTTTGTCGAGGATGTTGGACATCTTGTACTCAAAGTTCTGGGCAGCCACTGCGATGACAAGCACAGAGTCAAAAAGGGGAGATTTACACGAAAGGAACGGGAGACGAACCAAGAGGATTAAGGAGTTTCTCCCAGTATTTGCCTTTGAGGGCGACGATTTCACCGCAAGCGCCACCGACATTGGAATTGATATCAAACGCCTTCCAGAGATGATAAATCGAGCTTGGACCAGGCATTGTACCGACATCGAGCAGGACGCAAACATTGGGTTGGAGAATGGGGCCAAAGGCGTTGAAGAACCAACGATGGGAATTGATCTTCTTCTGATTTTTCTCCTTGAGACAAAAGATGACCTGCACGGGCACAATACCTTTCTCGCGCCTTCGAGCTTGTTGGACGGCGTAACGGAGACTGTATAGAATGTAAGATGATTAGGTAGGAGAGAGTATGTCGACGTCAGACGCACTCTGAGTAGTATACTCGTATATATGCGCAGCGACCGGCTTCCCATTGACGACGTTATGTGCGATGCCCTCTTGATATGCGCCTATGGCTGCAATAACGCTGAGGGTTCGCGAGTTAATCTTCTGACGACCATCGCTAACGATGCAGACGACGACTTTCTTCCAACCCTCTTGCCCCACGTCTTGCTGCGATCACGCTTACATAAATAAGCGATGTTCTTCATGACGCCGTGCATAGTCCTCGTAAAAAGACTGTCATCCTCATTATACATGGTCATGACGATGAATAACTCTGTTCGACGGGCGGGTCATAGTGCACCTGACGGAGGGTGAACCCATTGTCCTTGAAGTCGTTCGGGTCGCCAGTCGCGGCGGAGTAGCGCATATGCGTGAATTCACGGTCATCCTTGTTTACGCAGAGGTTAAGCAATTTTGTCGGGACTGCTGCATCAAGCACGAAATTGCCGTGGAAGAGCCTGCGTAACAAGGAGGGAGAGAAGTGGATGAGTTGACATGAAGTGTAAGTGAGATAGACAGGAGACGCACTCTATACGCTTCAGTGTCTTGTACCGGCGAGGGACGCGCTGCGGAATGCGGCCATAGCGGATATTGCTGTCGTCCAGGGGGCCATATCGACCGGGCATGTTCACGCCCATAGAGAGGGACTCCTGTGAACGGCCAGACGGGGCTCGCAAAAGAGGTAGGTCTCCCATGTCGTCAAGTCCATGATCCGGATCTTCATACGGATTGAATGCGGTTGTGGAGGTTTGATTGCTCAACGAGGGTAGAGGTGGGACGGCAAGGTCAGTGAGGGACTGTTCAGGGGCGAAAGAACTTTGTCGCGGCTGATGCTGCGGTGAGAGCTGATATTGTTGCGATTGTGGCGGTGGTTGTGTGATTGAGTGAAGACTGTAAGAAGAGGTAGAATACGGATCGGGGTGACTTGGTGAAGGTGATTGGCGGTAGGGCGCGTTAAAGGGATCGTGGCCCCACGGGCGGATAACTTTGTTGGTAGTCTTGAGCATGTTGCGGGTAGCTCTGGTGATCTTGGGGAGTTGAGAAGGGATTCAAGGCATAGTTCGGCTGGCTTGCTGGTGGATAAGGGGAGTAACCATCGCTGTAGTGCCCTTGCTGGCCTTCGTCGGCCTAGTGAACCAAAATAAACGGATAGTTGCGCATTAAACCAAGCAAGTACTCACCTCTGGGTAGCGAGACATGATGGAAGAAGTCGAGGAAGAGAAAGAAAAAGTGGCTGTGATGGCTGCGGACCGCTGAGCTGTTGGTTGTGCCATCATCCTTCGGGACTCTTCACTCGACCAAATATGGCCACTGCCTCGCGCCCACAGCACCGCTGCCACCGCATTCATTACACAAACATCTTGGCCCACTGCCCATACAGTATATTATCCCAGGACATAGCATCTAGGACTACAGCCTTCCAGCACTAAATGGCGACATGTCTATACTTGTGGCCGCTGCGATGCCCCACAAGTTCGGTACAAAGTGCTGTCTTGTTTCCAATTGCAACGTGCCTGTTACGCGAAATTTGCTTGTCAACCAGAACCGATCAAACACGCCTCGGGCGCCATGCCCAATCAGCGCAGTCGCGACTCTCACCTGACTTTTATTTGAACGCGAAAGCCAGGGTTGCTGTACAGTACACTCCTCCTGTCCAATGCAATATCAAGCCCAATATGATACCAAGCCAACATGCCCCCAGGTACAATTGCCAAAATCGATAAACTGATCATGACCTCGCACTCCTGCATATCCGAAATCTCGAGCGTCATACCTCTATTTCTTTGGATTAAAGTACCTCGAAGAGGAGCGCCCGCCCGGGGCGCGTCCGCTGCAGCGGGCACAAATCATTAACTCGAGTTGTCAAGAGCAAGAGAGCATCATGATGTCAACCACCACTACCAAAAAGTGGCCCCCGGGGAATGCGGCCGGCTCGCTGACATACCTACTGTACCGCGGACAATATCGCAATCAATACAGACCATGGCTACAAATTTACAATAATGTTCCATTCCGTTTCCGCTCCTCATGCACAGTAAGTTAACTCGGAGGATCGCTCCGTGTCAACCTCGAACGAGCCGAACGATCTACTGTACCGAACCGCAAAAACGAGCGAGTCAGTTGCAATCCAATCTTTCTCTTGTTGTTCCGTTCCGAGTGTGGTGCCCGGTAAATACTAAATCTACAGTAACGGAGAGGCTGACGACGTCATCTGCCTTCTCCGTCTCCGTCTCAGATTCGATCGAGTTTTTTCTTGTACTGTAAAAAGAAATATTTGGCTCCAATGCAATATGCCGTATGATGTACCGTACCGCGTGATCTTGAGATGGGTTCGCAGTATGTAACATTTTGCAAACGTTATCTGGGACCGTTCTTATTGACCCCGCTGAGAAAGCGCCTGGCAAAAATGGATACGGAGAACAAAGCAGTTGTGCAACGACAATTATACAATTGGGAGTAGGTTGATGGGGTAGGTTTCATTTCTACGTAATCTAAGCAAAAATCGCGCGAAAGCGGAAAACTATAAGAAATAGATATGAGGTACCGTGCAGCACTGGAAGCCCACAGATAATGAAGACGACCAGTACAGTACTATCTAAGGAACGGCAGCAAAGAGAGAGAGAAAATGGATCACATTTCCTGGAAAGTTTTGGCGCTGCGACTGACAGGCGGCACGATTGGCGCGTTATAAATTTTGATGATGCGTTTCGCGGCAAGCGGAGGACCATGCGGCACGTTGCTCACGAAAAGGTCAATCGGTTGATCCGGGTCAACAGCCCGAAACGTGTCTTCACAAAGCAGGATCGACAGCCACGTGCGTTTCAACACCGGCCGTGGCGGCTCCGGACGCGGCCCCGGCTCCTGCACCGCTTCACCCGGATTTCCCGATCGGTCCGAGTCCGCCGCCGAGTCGCGTGATGCCGGTGCCGGTGCCGGTGCGGGGGCGGGCCCGATACGCTGCCAAACAGAGCAAGCGCCTTTGCGGTATGAGATGAACATACGCAAGGCGGGCACGGCTTCGAACATGGCAAATGCGTATCGTTCCGTTTTGTCGAACGAGTATTCTTCTTCTTCTGTGCATGAACCGATTGAGAAGCCCGAGGAGGAAGAGCTGACGAGTAGCCGTCATCTTCTTGGTTTACGGGATAGTTGAGCGGCGCCCAGACGAAGACTTGAACTTCGAAAAGTGCTCTTTGATGATGCGCAGTATGCGTTTGTTCTCTCCCGCGGACTGTATATATAGAAAACAACCCCAAGGTCATCACGGGGTGCGCGCGCGGTGTTAGTGAGTTTATACCCAATCACGAAAGAGTCCCATAACTCACATAGTCTATGTTTTCGTAGATGGCGAGACAAGTCAGCTTGGGCGCTTTCTCCGCGAAACTCCTGAGGATCCGAGATGTGGACAGGTATTCGCCGGTGGTAGAGATCTGTCGCGTAAGCGTCAAGCACTTCAAATTCCGGCACATGTCCCCTAGCGACCTCGCCGCGTTAAACTCCTGCTGCACGGTGATGAAGCGCATGTCGAAGCGAAGCGCGACAGGCTGGGGTTTTTCCCTCGCCTCGAAACATTCGAGTATGTAAGGCGTGATGCGCAAATACGAACACTGCATCAACATCGCCACATCACCCGGTCCCGGGCCGAGACGTACCTGCCCACGCGGATAGCCATCGTGCTCAAACGCGACGAGCTGCGGTTGCGTAGCGAGCCATCGCGCGAGCGGCTCGCCCCACGTGAACATACACTCGAGGCGTTCGAGCTTGAACGGACAATCATAAAGTATGCGCACGTCGTCTCTATTCACAGGCCATTCGCGCTCGCCCGTCTCGGGAGAAAGATAGACGAAGAGATGCAGAGATCTTTGAGGTTGTCCAGAAGCTTCATCATCCTCGCCACCAATTCCGTATCGCCCGGCTCGGGTTCCCTATGTACCGCACCGGTAAACGCCAGACGTTGCACGCGACGAGCGAGATCTGGCCGCGCGAACATCGTGCTGCAGAATTGGAGCAGCCGCTTTTCGGGGACAGAGACGTATTTGTAGAATTGGTATTCTGCTTCGGCTCGGAACGTACGGGATACGAGACAGAGGTTGTAGTCAAAGTCGGAGGGGTGTATGAACTGGAATATGGGCAGGAGAAGCTCAGGAGGCAGAGTCGGCAGTCGTGGCTTGAATATGCGTGTTGGACCTGATATCATCGTGCGGTTGATCGCGACGCTAGGGAAGTAATGATGGGAGAGGTTATGGGGTGAGCAGGGGTGATGCCAGTGGTCCGGACGTACCGTCTAATTATAATTCTCGGTGAGGACGCAATGACAGCTTGAACTCTAGATGATTGACTGAACACGCCCAAGGATATTCGAGAAAGCGGGCAGGGAATGATATTGCTTGATGCAAGTGCTGCCGAGAGACATCACACTATAAATCATGAATGATTTTCATGATGCTCGGCTCGTAATCTCCCATCATACAGTACGTGACTTGGGGAAGGTTCTCACCAGGGGATGGGACGTGGAATCAAAACGGGAATCATTTCAAATAAACGGTTAGAGAACAACACCTAACAACAATTAAAAGATGGACGTGTGTTTCATGTTGCCTATCGTGGCTATGGACACGTTATATATATAGTAACTTACTCGCACAAATATCGCTCATTTGCACGCTGTATCAATCTATTGTTGTGTACTCGTAATAACATTATCATCAAGTTTCACCACCACGAAGCGGCGAATCAGCGTGTTGAATAAGCTTCCAAAGATGAGGGCGATGAGCGTACTGCTCATAATAATTACGTTGTATGGCATGCTAAAATCAGGCGTTGCGAGGTCAACAAGCAACGCGGAAGTATAAATACGACGGAACGGCGCGTCCACCGGGACGAATACAGCAGGAGGTAGATCCCAACCACGTTGCGCGTCTGGTCGGTGTTCCTGGTAGCGTAAAAAAGCTTTGCGTACACGAAGTGAGAGATGGACCGTCTCGTGAGGTGGCAGCTCGATGGTTGCTTGCAGTAGAGCCGGCTTGTCGTGCGGCTGCGACGGTGCATACTCCATATCCGTGAAAAGGTGGTCTGCGATAATGATCAGCCTCACGCGAAGAGAACTCGCGACCAGCTCCACATACCGCACTTTGTCCCATCGCCGCATGACACGCCTAGCGTGTGCAGGAAGAACTCTACGTGCCATGGCATGGTTTCTAGATAGTGAGTGCGGACCGTTACTGGTTGGTTATTCCGAAGAACGATGGAAAGTTCTCCATGCGTTTGACTGGAACCTTTTAACGTCCGTCGGACGGACAGGTCGGAAAGCGGTGACATATCTAAAGCTAGATTACGGTTAGGATAGCGACGTGGAACGGGACTGGACACATACGATAGGAGAAACGCTGCTCCTCTGGCCACGTCATGGAAATATCGAGCTCAGAGGTACCTCAAGTCGAATATGAGCAAGAATCTCCCGATTAGTCGAAAACAAGACGTCATTACCATTTGTGAGATCGTAAAGCGCGGCGCCATTGTCCGTGGACAACCACGGTTCAGGGGACAGCTTGTATAACCCACCCTCGGATGCAGAAGGCAGCAAGACCCGGACCATACTAGACGTAGCAATATTACATGAGCGCGGAATCGAGCGATCAAAGAGCGAGCGCAACGACCAGTCTGAAACTCCCCGCATCAACTTCACAGATGCCGAAAAAAAATTACATCACTACTCACCGCGGCGGCGCTCAGCAGAGATCCGCACCGGATCAAGAACAGCCTGCATCGTCAACACGAGTTCAACGCCAGCACCGGCACGCCATCGCACGTGCACGCCCAACCCATGCCAATTAGCATCGAAGATCTTGTGTGGCTCGAGCAGAGCTGCGATGCCAGCGCGGGCCGGACAGGGAAGGAGCTTCAGAAACGGGGTGAGGTTTTCTGTGCAGACGCGCTCCGCGGGAAGCGTCGCGTGGCGCAGACTGTGCTTGTACGGTGCGGGCAATCGCGGAAGATCACCCGTCGGAGGGAAGGCGCGTGTTGGGGAGGTCGTATGTAGTGTGTGCATTTGACCAAGCGACGCGCAGAACAAGCCTGAGAGCGAGTTTTGAAGGGCTTTCCATCGTTCGTCGATGCTTCACGACCACAGGTCAGTCAAGTCGCGGGGGCGGAGGGGAGGGGGGGACGATCAATGAGAACGAGATGGCACTTACTTTGCCTCCCTTTGCGCCCCATCGCCCATCCACGCCCATAGTTCTGCTCCTGAGCCAACTCCCGGTTCACCAGGGTGTCCCCACCGATCGTAATCCCATTTCCCAGAGTTTAACGTCAGGTGGAACTCCGGAATTGCGTGCTCACGCAATAATTGGCCAAGTGCCAAGGGGAAAATGCTATAATGCTGTGCTGGGAAAAGGTACCAACAAGGTACGAGCGCGAAGACGTCGTACCACCCACGGTCAGCCAGAGGCACTCTTCAAAGTGAGACACTGCGTACAAGTATCATCGGTTCCCAGACTATCGGTGCTCTCGGTACGGCTCCGCGGAGGAGGGTTGAAAATGAAAAGTGGGCTGCAACCTTCCCGTCTGGAAGAGGACGCAGCGTGAGCTCTTCTCGAAATTCTTCTTCAGCGGTAGCGGCCTTAACCGCTATTACGGCCCCCATAAGGAGCGAGGACACGAGAGAGCGCATCATTCTGTGGTTGCAGAGAAGAAGAAAAGGAAATATGGCGATGCCAGCATTCCCAGGGCGGACGTGCGAGAGAAAAGTGGTCGGGTCATGTGTTGAGCGCTGAGCGGGGGCGCAGCGACACTGTCTATTCCCACGCACGTACAGCGACCGACTGACTACATCGGGACTCGCATTCAGACGTACACCTCATTTCAATCCATCTACTCGTCCATTCACACCTTTTTTCCGACTCGTCACCTGTTCACCCAGATCAGGGTAGTTCTCATCTGATGTCTTTTCCATCGAAGACGTGAAACGACAAAAATCCATCTATCTCGCAACTGCCATCTCGTGACCTAAGCTTTTTATTCCATGGAACGGCAATCCCATGACAACTAATTGTCCTTGAGAGTTTTGATCTGATGCCAGAGTATCGTCAGCCGTACCTCACATCCTGCATCCCATCGTGTCTTGTCCCTCGCGCCCCGCCTTCGCCGTCGTCCGGGATCCAACTACTATTCAGCGTGGGCGACAACATAGCATTGTCCCTAGATTCAGTACAGCAAGTACTGTACTGAAGGCCATTTGTGGCCATCCATCAATAACGACTATCGGATCTTGCGCGATATCGGTAACTTACCTTTAAGAGGAGGCAGGTGCGATCCGGGGGTGGGTTGCCCGCCTCCTCCGAGTCCCTCATCGAAACGCGACTCTACTCCGCGGCAAACGTAGGGGTTTGTTTCAAAACATGTGTTCTACTGTTAGTTCGCAATACGGTCCGACAGTGCCTTCTGGGAGCACCGCGGAGCTATTATGAGACCCGTGTGGTCTAAAGAATTGTGCTCTCCACCCCTGAGAGCGACCGTGACCGACGGACCTTACTAGTCAGTAAATGTGGGTCAATTCCGCTCCTCGGCAGTCTCCCTTTTGATGGAACTCTAGTCCAGATAGCTGGAAAGCAATTTCCTAACAAAGACAGTTTAGGCCCATTCATCCTATCGTTATAGACCTTGAATATGAGCCCCGCAGCCCCACAGCAAAAAATAAATTTACGGCAGACTGACATCCTCAAGTCAAAACGTGTTTTCAACATGACTAGCTATACGGCCGCTCCGGAGCCGCCTGGAATCTTGTCATGGGCCACAAGGGGTTATGTCGGTCCCACATAATGTCTTTCCCCTCTGCCGATACAAACCGTGAGTGAGTGCCGTACAAGAAGTTGGTGTACTCCACTGCTTTGTTCAATCCAAAGTAAATTCACAATCGATTATTCCATTTCTAGTGACAGCACGCTAGCCAAAGCCAACCAGATCAATGTCGCACTTCTTTGAATCCACACAGGACGGAATGCTTCTCTGTTCCGATACAATCCATGGAAAAAGCAGTGGATACTGTACCCCAGTTCGCAGGGGACCCAATAATAACCAGAGCGATCATCAGAATGCCGTGTTTTGACTTCTGTCATCGTGAGAGCGCTCCGGAAAATACCGAGTCAGAACATCGTCATGTGCTCCTTGGGAATGATCATCCGGTCATGGGTCCCATAACGCAATTCGAATTACACTGTAATTGTGCGTTTTTGCGTGCTTTAGTCTCGCAACGACGAACGCCAGCCACACGGGTTAAACACCGATGAGATCTCCCCCAGCCCGAAACGCAAACTCTCCAAAGTGGCCGATACACCGGGGTTGAGAGATATTTCCAACTGAGGCACGTGGCTTCAATTGCGGGGTAAGAAGAGGAACCGCTCTTGTTGTAGCAACTGATGCAGGACCGAAAGTGACATGACGCGTGCGCTCCGAACGCTGTCGGAGGCGGCTACAACTGTTGGCATAGTTAGTAACTTACCGCGGTGACCGCGGGGGAATTACAACACACACTACCATTCTTTCCGCGCTGCCTCGAATCGATCGCAGTCGGGCTAGAGACGTCGAGAGCGGGGTGGGGAAGATTGGTGGCGCACTTGCCATGACGCGGAGTGGGAACACAAATGTGCCATGTGAACCTTTTTGCTGGCGGTATGTCCGTCTTGCCGGGTCAAAGGTACCAAAGATGGTGAGGTATTCAGGGGACGGGCACAATTCGGCTCGTGGCCACAGAAGCAGGGAAAGGGAAAGGCACAGAACAGTGGGCTTACGATGATATAGTTATATTATAGATGATGAAAATGATCAACTTTCTGCGAATTGGGAGGGGCGTAAAAGCCCCCACGTGAAAGGCTGAGAATGGATAATAGCACTCTCAGCACGCTGCTGTCATTTTTGCGATACACCTACTACAGGGATATGAGTGACGAAGGGAGGGGAGAACAAGGATTAGTCGCGTGATATGGCGGATGGGTGGCGAATTGTGTGAGACGTCGACGTGATCATTCATTATAATAGCTGCAATGCAGGCAGTGGTAGTAGTACAATAAACGCGCGAAAGGGGTTGAAAGTAGATACAGACATCATGGAGGGGGAGGTGTTGCGAGCATTGGGGTATGAGATGAAACGTGACGGCGTGCGACAGGAACAAACCGGATGGACAGCAGGCAGTAAGGGAGGGTAGCGCCGTGTGGTGGAGCGAAGAAACCATCGATGTTATGTGTTTGGGTCCGATGATGAAAGGGGGGTATGAACGTGCTCGTGCGCGGGCGAGGTCATGGGAAACGACATGAGTGCGAGTGCGATGGCCTGACATAGGCTAATATCAACGTGGCGGCGAGCGGGCGGCTGCTGCACGACATGCAAAGCAGTCATTATCGACAGTGTCGACGACTTTTTGTACTTCGGGACCGTAATGCTGTCCAGGGTGAAACAAAAAAGGGTTGGGCACAACGGAAGACAGGAGTAGAATAAACGAACCTTTAAACACGCCGGATCGCGGCACCCTTTCGGGTGGAAGATGCTGTATTCGCATCTACTTGAGTTGCAGTCCATAATAGCGACGACTAAGTGGCGCTGGAAGTGCTGCAAGATAAAAGGGCAAGGTAAGGCATTGCGATGCGGGATATGGCAGGTGGCGAAAGTGGACAAAAGGAAGTGAGAATGGACAAAGAGACTAACACCACAACGGGCCCAGCGCGTTCCTTCACTATGCGTATGCGGTAATATGGGTGAGTAGGGATGAAGGGACGCGCATGGATATGAAGCGCGACGTACGCTATGCGTCGACACATTGGTAAAGACGAGTTTTGAATGAGGATTTGGGCAAGTTAGGACGCCTTGGAGGCAAGGTACGAAGGGACTTTCAGAATGGGGGGTAATGGAGAGTGTCTTTTATAGGCGAGATGAACAGACCGTCGGAATGCGATCAGATCCGAAATTGGTTCGGTTTCTCCGTTCAGTTTTTCTTCAGGGGGAAACAGTTGCTTGCTCTCTCTCTGGCCTGCTCTTTCTTTTGCCGGTTTGTTTTCCTCTGGTGTGGTCATGATAGAGTAACGCGTTAACGTACGTTAGTCGTTATCATTTCTTATCCTCCCGTCCGTCGTAGATCCTCTCTTTCCCCTTGTCTTATCTGATGACCCCACCCCTCGCCAAACCAGAATTAGCCAAATACGTTTCTCTTCCCGCCTCCGCCGATTGTGCACAGTACTGCACAAGTGGCACAATCTATCTCTCCTCTGACGCGTGGCACTCACTGTGCGCCTGATCTCGATCATTCACCTACGTGCCCAGGTACGGTACTTTCCTGCCTTTGTGCGTCGTGTCATGCGGTTATGTCGTTCGTTCGTCATGCCGAGTTCCGTGGGCATCATCCCTCTCAAACTCAGAACACCCCTTGCTGATAAAGCACTGTTTCTCTCTCTGGTCATTTACGATGCATGACCAATGACCAAGTCCAAGGGAGGACGACGCCACTAACAGTTCCTCGGATTTCGTCAGCGCCCTTTCCGTCGAACGCGCGCAGCGTTGGCTTCTCTTCTCCTTCATTTCTTATCTCCCCCCATGCGCCCCCGTCTCTCTCCGCACCCTTCTCCCCCACCGAACTCCCCTTTTTTCTATTCTATCTGCCATGCGCGTTTGACGCGGCTTGGCTACACTCTCGTGTGAAGAACGTGCAGAGCAACCACCCTCGTTTTCCAACATCTGCAGGCAAACCGGTGCCACCCTCGTTCGCTTCCTTCTCGTAACCTCCGTCTCCGTGATGGAAGCATCCCTCTTTTTCCTTTTGGTATTTTCCCTTCTATGTCATAGCCCGGCGGGTTTACGTGCCCTAGAATAATACACGGGGCATGATAGCATGATCTGCTACCTCCCACACCGTGGGATCGACGTACCCTGCATCCCTTCGCATCGTTTTATGAAAGATCGTCCTTCTCATATCTCTCTAATTGGCTCTGCCACGGACAACCACCCCCCTCTGAAAACAACAGGAGCCTCTTTCCAGGATCGGGAGTAAATGTGGTTCCTGGGTCGCCTTGCCTGTAATTGTATAAACTTCGATGAGTTGAGGTAAACCGTCTCGGGAGGGCGTCGTTGATCAATTTCTCCGGGGCCAATTGCGCGGGTTGTCGTAACCCACGCTTTTCTCAGGTCCTTAATTTCTTGGACAGCACCCCTAGTTGACCCGCACGTTCATTTCCTTCAGAGTTCGATTCAGAGCATTCAAAACCACGTTCGTCATAATAGCTTACTATTGCATTTCCACTCTCTATTGCCGGGCGTCTCCGGTAAATAACACAACGGGCCATCTTGCATGACACGAACGACATTGACAGGCGTTATCGCGCAAAGTTCACAGCTTTCGTCAAATGGTAGCTTATCTGTGATTAGCCCACTACTACGATAGACGAGTAAAACATACGTCAACTGATAGCAAAGAAGTACAAGCGATTTCGTCTTCCGATCGCGTAATCTATTATTACTTTGTGCATAGAGACTCGCCTCGATACGAGAGTGACGACTCGGGATGACGTTCCAATTGAAACATGGTTCGCGAATCTCCCCGACAGGAGGGCGGTTTCCGTCATATTTCCCGCTGCCCCCTGGCTTCGCGATAAGCAAACCGAGGGATGGGAAACCCAAATACATAGGCGGGCTGATTCGGAAGGAGAGATAAAAAAATTCAAGTGACGACCTCGATGTAGCTGCGTGTAGGTGGTGCCGGTGGTATCTATATAGACCGTCGTATCTCTGGTGCCTGTCGCACTACTCAGACCGGACGGACCTCCGGGACGAACTGCGCTGGCCTTTACAGATTCACACTTCGCAGACTGGCACTCCCCACCACTCTTTCTCCCCCCACCTCACCCAAACGTCGGGGCGCGTGTTCCGAGGAAGTAGCTCCCGGCCATATCACAAAACCCTCTCTTCCTCCAATAACCCCGATTCTGGACCTGAGTCTAGGAGTCTATGCCAGATCTTGAAAGCTCAAAACAGAACGCGTATAAACAACCCCTGGCGTCTGCTTCAGGTACCTCAAAGGTCGTCGACTGATTTCGGGCCAGAAAGCCGTATTTTTCAGTGCTAGTCCCGGTCTTGTGGCACGCTAGCTTCCACGTCACTCCATTTAACTGAGGCTCCCAGAACTACAGTAGTACACTAGTAAGTTATTGGTGTTCTGTGTGGAGCCCCATCGCACGTTGATCCAGGTATGCCAAATGCGGTTACGTGATCAGCGGCGGTAAGGCCAAGTAAGGAACAGTTCACAAACTGGTACAGATCCCTTAGATCGATAAATGCGCAAGATATTGTGCCACAGTCGTCACCCCAGGGCACAGGCCACTGTTGCGGCCCACGTCAAGCCCCACTAGCTCCCCACAATGTCAGTGTGTGAGTAGTAAAGTCATGCCTCAACTTTGAGGGTTGGCTTTCGTCTTCTGCGTCTTCTACATCTTCTTTCTCTTCTCTAATGGCGCGCATCGGATCGCGCAATCGTTGCGTCAGCTGAAACACTCTCTTGCTGTGCCAAGCACTCCGTCTGATGGCACCATCACAAGGTTAGTACAGTCCAGAGGGCGCCCACCGCCCGCGCATGTGTTCCCGCACGCGCCAAGTCGCGCGCTTGTGCAGACGGCTAAAAGGCTTCCATGTTGTTTGTTTGTCTGGGACCCTCGCTTGCACCGAATTCGAGAAGGCGTCTGACAACGTGGCCGCGGACCGCACTGGATGTGTTGCCTTGTATACCCCGTTGCCGAGGGTACGCATCCAGCAGCCGGCATAAAGGACCGGTTCGAGCCGGTCTGCGGCTCGGTTCACCAAGCATACGCGCGCCTAAATCTATACACTCATCCCCTTGGGGGGGATTTTTCTGATTTGCAGGGTCCCGTGGTGGAGGGGGTAACCTCAAAGAGTACCTACCACTGGGCACCTAATTTTGATCCATCTGTGGCCAAAGGTGGATAAGACCGGGAAGGAAAAAATTGTATTGCTTCGTGTGTGAACACTCACGAAAATCGACCCTCTTTTGTCCTGGCTCACTTTTAGCCGTGACACTCCCACTCCACTGCACACGCACCCCACAGTCACCCCCTTTCACGTTCTCCCCCTTTTCTGAGGCAGGGCTGTGTAATAGCCTTCTGATGGGTCACACCTAACTTGAGAGGTTTGTGCTTCGGATTATGTCGGCGCTACCCATTGCACGGGAACGAACAATGCTGGACTCTGGACTTGCTTGCTGGAGCCGGGGACCATGTGACTTCTTGATGGCCACGCTGCTGGGTATACCTGTGCTTGCTTGGTACGGTTAGAGCCCTTGGTGCCTGTGCCCCCAAGGAACAAATCATAAATGCGCAGTGAGGGCAGGACGCACGTGCTGTGCTCAGTGACGAAGGTGGTGAACGAGGCCCGCAATGATGCGCGATGCGTCGCTTCTCGCTTCGGAAATATGTTCTCACGCGTAATCAACTTAGTCAGAGTCGATTTTACTTAACGGTTCCGACTCCTTCATGACGGTCCCGTATTCAATCCGAAGAATGGGCGGCTGTATCCGCATTGGTCTGCTCGTTCTGAGACTTCTGACATCGGTAAAGGAAAAGTGCCGTGCCATCAAGCTCAAGTTTCGTCCCTGTATGTTAGCCACATGTACTGTGAGTGATCTCTAAATCGGGTCCTGACCTAGCGCCCACAGAGGACTTCCCTAGTCGGTGGCCAGGATTACAGTAGAAAGATCTTCCTCGAACTCCCACTTCAGTCAAAGTCGTCAATACAGTAACATTGCCCATGTTACTACTATTCACTGGCACCAGGAAGAGCTACGTTGGTGAGCCATGGATATTAACCCAACCTCTCGCCAAGAGGCAATCAAACGGGAGCAGTAATTTCGCAAGGCCGTGTGTGTCGTCCTTGGCACCAAGGCGGTTCGACACTCTTTACGTTGCGGTGTTCGACCCACACCATTACCCACGCTCGTGCCGGCATGGTTCCATAGACGAACAACGTGCGGTGCATAGCCTTCCGCGGGATACCACTGATGGAGTCCATGGTCAGGGGCGAACGAATTGGAATCGGAAGGGAACATGTACTGTCCCTGCCACCTGTCGCCAACGCGGTCAGCGGCGTAAATTAATTTGCTATAGCAGTCTTCTCGTTTATGCGGGGACCGTCACCGTGACGTCCCCACTTTTTTCTGGCACCCCCCCATTTTTTGCTCGTCCATCCATCAATACAAATAACACAGTCAACCGTGTGAATATTAATGTTTGTAGTTGGCGCAAGCTTCCTGAGAATAGTTCAACCGTGCATGCGAGCCCCGCGAGTTGAACCTTGTAAGGAGTTTGGTCGAAGCGTCGAATCTTATCCCAAGGTGTTGCTTCCGCGTCACATGCCCCCTCTGCACGTTCGTCCTTGCATTCGAGGACCACATCCATCTTGTTCGAGGCTTCGAGCAAATTGAATGTAAACTCATCTATACCGTTCCAGTCTTCCCTCATAGACAGTCGCAGATGACGTCCAGAATGGGCAAAGTTAGAGCGTGATAGGAAGGACGTCCAGTGCTAAGCCAAGTTCATGATCGAAACTGTCATTGCTTTTGGTATAGTGGTCAGAGGGACATAATCATATCCCATCATGGGCAAACCACTAGAGTTAGATCGAGTTGAAATTCTCCACATGTCGACCCCAGAAATGAGGCTTTCGAATAGTGTTCAATAGTCCCGCTAGTCCCGAATCGTGCTGCAGTTCGACCTGTATTCTCTCTTGTTGGTTTGCCGGAGGCAGCGTCTAGGGTTCATACAGAAGCACACCTGGGATCGAGGGAATCGCATTGTAGCCGAACAAGCCCGTATCTGGCACAGCGGCAATACCTGGCCGGCAAATTCCGGTGATTATATAATCGAAGTGGATGTGGACAACGGTTGGCCACTCGGACATGTCGTCTTTATTCGCTGTACATTAACAGATGCTCCAAGCTACGAGACCGGCGCGTGAGTCTTTCAAATCATAGGATTAATGCTTGTTTAACAGGCCTATTAGGCTTTGCGCGGCCTCTGGGTCGAAGACATTTGGCCACTGTACAGGAACACCTGTTCGGCGATATGGGGGGCTGAAGGACCAAGACCGTATCTTCACAAATGCCTATTCTCGACATGACCATGGTATCAAAGGTGCTATGGTACGGTTTTTTTTCTGATTCCTCAGCTTTTGTGGTCTTATATGTTGTCAGTCTCGTGGTGACTGGCATAGGACAAAAGACATTCTCCTTAAAGGCGACTCATGGATCATCCAGACCATCAAGGACTCTGGTTTACGTGGGCGTGGCGGTGCTGGTTTCCCAAGTGGGCTAAAGTGGAGTTTCATGAACAAGCCTGGTTGGGAGAAAGACCCGAGGTGCGTAACGTCTGTGACAGGACCTTCGCTGTAACCTGACTTCACACCCTAGACCTCGCTATCTCGTTGTCAATGCTGATGAGGGAGAACCTGGCACATGTAAAGACCGCGAAATCTTGCGCGGTGATCCCCATAAACTCGTAGAGGGCTGTCTCGTTGCTGGACGTGCCATGAACGCGACTGCAGCATACATCTACATCCGTGGCGAGTTTATCCAGGAGGCCCAACACCTTCAACAGGCCATAACGGAGGCATACAAGTCCGGGTTCATCGGAAAGAATGCATGTGGTTCTGGTTACGCATTCGATGTTTACATCCATCGTGGAGCCGGCGCCTACATCTGTGGTGAGGAGACGGCGCTCATAGAAAGTCTGGAAGGCAAGCAAGGCAAACCGCGTCTCAAGCCGCCGTTCCCCGCGGACGTTGGTCTTTTTGGTTGCCCGTCGACGGTTGCAAACGTAGAAACTGTTGCCGTCGCGCCAACGATCTGTCGTCGCGGTGCAAGTTGGTTTGCAGGCTTTGGTCGGGAACGCAATCAGGGCACAAAGCTCTTCTGCATCAGCGGACACGTCAATAATCCGTGTGTTATCGAAGAAGAGATGAGTGTTCCTTTGAAGGATCTCATTGAGAAACACGCCGGGGGTGTCCGCGGGGGTTGGGACAACTTGCTTGGAATCATTCCTGGTGGGAGCTCCGTGCCTGTGCTCCCAAAGCCGATGTGTGAAGAAGTCTTGTGAGTATGCAACGCGTCATCGTTCTCTCACTCGTCCGACGCTGGTTCTAGGATGGATTTCGACTCTCTCAAAGATGCTCAGTCCGGTCTCGGTACTGGTGCCGTCATCGTAATGGACAAGTCGACTGATATCGTCGCAGCTATTGCTCGGTTTTCTCAAGTTGGTCACACTTCTTTTACGTCTTTTACACCATTCTTTCTGACTCGTGTACATAGTTTTACAAACACGAGTCGTGCGGCCAGTGCACACCTTGCAGAGAAGGAACAACGTGGATGATGAACATGATGAACCGCTTTGTCGAAGGCCGCGGACACCTGCGAGAAATTGACATGCTACTTGAACTAACGTGCGTACAACTCGTCATACCCTGTCCCTAGCTATTTCATCATTCATCGCGACTCATCTTATCATAGTAAACAAGTCGAGGGCCGCACCATCTGTGCGTTGGGCGACGCAGCTGCATGGCCCATCCAGGGTCTGATGCGACATTTCCGCCCGGAAGTGGAGAGGCGCATTGAGGAGTTCCGCGCGCGCGAAGGCGGCGTGATGTTCGGTGGACGTCTGACCCGTGATATCGATCCCAACCTTGCTATTCCGGACAACCTTGGCGGCCAGCTCCCGGAGGTCGCGTCGCCTACGGCGGCGACACCGCCATGATAGATATTGTCTGTATACGTGGGGATCTCGCCAATCTGTCTACTAAAAGTCAATCAAATTATTTCATTTGCCCCTCATTCGCGTCTAGAATTACATCGATCAAAAGTCCCACGATTTCGCCTATTTCTGCGCAGAGAGGTGGAATCCCTCCGCCAGACGAAATCTTCGTTTTCAACGAGGCTGTTGCAGTAGCCTGTGAGATAGGAAAGCTTCCCCACACACGTGGGATTGATCACAAAGTCCCAATTCACTTTGAACTAAGGTACGGATTAGACCGAGATCACCGGAGGGGGGGATCAGTGGCGCGCATTTAATGATTGCACCCGGCCATACCTCACCAAGTTTTTGATTACGATCGATGGTTGGTATCAGTGGCAGCTGCGGTACGTCATCAGCTTTTTCGTACTGTATGCATGCTGTAGTACGGCAGTGGTAAAAGGGATGGATTCTACTGGGGCGAACTAGTGCTGGTAATTGTCGATGCTCTTTGAACTTCAAGCTTCAAGCTTCAAGTTTTATTTTATGATTTTCGCTCGTCAGTTCCATCTCAATTGGGCGGCAATACGATAACCTAGCTGTGGACACCTGGGGAAGCCCTGGACAGTGGACACACCCACATATGGCACTCTCGTAAAGTAGACCCCAGTTCTAGACCTACAGTAGACTGTTGGTGGCTGGAATTTGAAACCTGGGGAACTGACAGGAATACGAATTTGCTAACCATCTCGCAAATTTCTCTGCCGATCCGTTTACGGCATTACCTATATGTCTTTTCTCCCAGACACGTTGCGATTGCATACCCCATCAGTCCGTAAACAGAACATCTGGACATCTAGATCGTTATCCATCATGAGTCGCCCTTCTCCTTGGGGTTGAGGAAATCACTTGCCAAGTGTCAACTGTCAACTGTACTGTACTCAAGAGTCCACGCCACGCAAATTTTTTTTTACCCTGTGCTATCCGGTCAGACACGTCTCAGTTGTTCGCCAAAAACTCTCTAGGCGTGCAAGTAGGTAACGTACTAGTACACTGTATGCCCCGAGCTCACTCACTCACTCTGTTTGGCACGATCCAATAGACCGCGAGTGGCGTGAGGCTCCTGGTTCTGCTGGAATAATCCATCATATCCTCTCTGGCCTCAGTAGCCTGGTACGAGTCTGGTAAGGCTGTAATAAAAACGACCATTTCTGCGCCCCTCACCTCACTCGCCCAGTACAGTGGCCTCGGCCCCTGGCAACCTCCCCCTCTCGTAAGTTAACGCAATTCTCTTCTGTGCCCGCATTCCCCCGCACCACGTTGGACCAAGGCTTGGGCTTGATCAAGCTTGATGTACAGTACTGTACATCATACCCGCCCTATTTTCTCACGGGGGTTACGTGAACTATTACCGCAGAGAAGTTTTAAAGAAGTTTGTCCTTATTTCAACGTCACCCGACCTGAGACGTTATATCTTGTCTCTTATGCAATCAAGATGGGAGGAGGTTGGGAAGAAGAAGCTGGCGCAAGCTACTACCAATGCCTCGCATGGCGTTGTTGTGCTTGCCGATGCATACTTGCAGGCCAAGATCCAAGTGGAGGGTAAGGTGAGGACCCGTAAAACTAAGTCGTAAACTCCGAGTCGTTGGTACATAGTACGGCCCTTCTTTGTACCATGCCGTTATCGCCACTGTGCCTTTTACACCACCCAATGCCGCGCGCCAGGCTAGTCTTTATTTTATCTATCTCACTTGGCAGGTTCTGGGCGGGAGCCTCTCTTCCTCTCTTGGACCTCTCCTTCCCTATATGAGACACAAGCCCGCATGCGCATACACCAAGTAGAAGGCGAGTTGACGGAGGGGTTACTGGCTTAAAGTGCGAGGAGAAATGAAATCGAAGGAAGAAGGTACAGGAAGTAACGCGCTAGTAACGCCTGACCCAATTTGGGAAACGCGAGGCTTGGCTGTGTTCACTGGGATGCCGTAAAGCTGAGTGGCGGAAACACCTCGTGGCAAATACGCCCCATGAGATTGTAAAAGCTTTGGGTCACAGGGGGAAGCTTCGGGGCAACTTGGATCACACATATAAATTACAGGCTTATCTATTCGATTTGAGCAAACCCCTGTAGTGGATACTTTTCACTCGCACAAGTTTTCTCTCCGACGCGTTACTACGACTCGAGATGATCTTTAAGTCTAAACTTCTCCCGTTGCTCTTGCTCTCCCTCGGGACATCCTGTGTGGGTCATGATGGTCATGATAAAGACCAGATGCCCTTGGACTATGTCCGGTACCCGTACCAGGCGGCCTATCCTGGTGACGATTCCGGTCAGTCCGTGCTCTCTTCGCGAGTGGGTACATGCCCACAGTTTTTGACGATTGCTTTCTTTCGTACCAGTCACGGCTGACGCAGTCTTCTCTGGCATAACCACGTTTGCGAAATTGCCGTGGGTCCAGTGCCTCACAAAGGAGAAGCACGTCCCATTTGACATTGCGTTCCTCGGTGCTCCCTTTGTAAGTTTCGGACGTATTCCTCCCCGCGCAGCGCGCAGACCGCTGACGGTGTCGCTCTTCACAGGACACCGGTACGTCGTACAGGCCGGGAGCACGGTTCGGACCCGCTGGCATACGCGCGGGATCGCGCCGCCTGACGTTGTACGGTGGATATAATGTGCCGTTGGAGGTGAACCCGTTCTTGTCCGGGCTCAGGCTCGTCGATTGCGGCGACATACCGGTGACGCCGTACGACAACGCGTATGCCATCCAGCAGATCGAGGACGGTCACCGGGACCTGCTGCATCGCACGCCGTTCTCCGCCCTGCCGAACGATTCGCTCACGGGCGCGCCGCTCGTGCCGATCTCGAAGGACGGGAAGCACCACCCGCGGGTGATCACGCTCGGAGGGGACCACACTATCGTGTTGCCGCTCTTGCGCTCCATTCACAGCGCGTATGGCCCGATCTCGGTCATCCATTTCGACTCGCACCTGGACACATGGAAGCCGAGCGTGTTCGGGGGAGCGCCGAGCGAGCGCGCGGCGATCAACCATGGGACGTACTTTTATTGGGCAAGCCGTGAGGGACTCATCGCGAATGGGAGCTCCATTGCAAGTATCGTTTTCTATGCCCTTCAACGCCCCCGCCCCCTCTTTGTCCTCAGAACTCGTGTGCGATTTGTTGGATCCTAGTGATGAGTTTGTTTATAGCATGGCGCGATCCGCACGACACTTTCTGGCCCGGCGGACTATGTGAATGACGATGAGTCGGGGTTCCAGCGTATCGAGGCTCGCGAGATTGACACTATCGGTGCGCTGCCGAATAGTATCGAAGGAAGTATAGTCGATCTTATTTCCTAACGCAGGTACGGCGGGGATCATCGAGAAGATCCGCAAGACGGTTGGCGACAGGCCGGTTTATCTCTCCATCGACGTGCGTTGTTTGTTTGTTTGCCGGCGCCGAACATGCTGACTCAGCTCGGTCTATGGCTAATCTCGCTTCTTCTGCGGGGCGGTGCGGGGATCGTTCTGCTCGTTCTATTTCTATTTTCACGGGATGCAGATCGATTCGATCGACCCTGCGTTCGCGCCCGCGACAGGCACTCCCGAGACTGGCGGGTGGTCGACACGCGAGTTGCGCACCATCTTGCGAGGCTTGGACGGCCTGCATATCGTCTCGGCCGATATTGTTGAGGTTGCCCCTGCGTATGATACGAACGCGGAGCTTACGACCATGGCCGCTGCTGATGTGAGTGTTTCCAAGCCAAATGTGAATTCCGCGTGTGACTTGACGGCTATTGGGAACAGGTCCTTTTCGAGGTATTGAGCGTGATGGCGAAGACACCGTTGGGGAAGGTGGAGAATTGATTGATTTGACGTGGCAAAGATGAAAGGAAGTTCTTAGTGCGCTGTAGTACACAGTATGAAAAAAGACGGGATTTATGAGTGATTTATGATAGCAAACGTCGGTTAAGGTGATAGCTTCCACGCCCCCGTTTGGGAACATTTTTCATTTATTCCAGGTTAAGCTAGCTCGTCGGCTGTTGATCAGGGTCAGTTGACTGAATTAGGTTCCCCTTTCCACTACTTTCCCTTCTCTCGCTCTTCTCTTCCTTCTCCTTAACGTGCCACTCCTTCTCTGGTACAACCAACATCATCTACTCTTTCCTCTCATTTTCTTTTCTTTTTCTTGGGTAGGCGGGCGTGCAAGCGCCAAGAATATACTCTTTCGGATTTAGCGTTCATATTTACAGTGACACTCCATCACAAGGGACACCCGTCTTTCATCCCTCTTCCTTTTCTCTCTCATCCCTACTCTGCCCTCGCCCTCTCTCGTCCTCTTCCCTTCAACTCTAACCCTTCCCCGCACACGCGCTCTCCACGTTTACGCCCCTTCGACTGGTTCGGATGCCAAGATCCCCGCTCTCGCGTCGGAGGAGAAAGGCGCGCGTGGCGCACAGTGACACCGAGAGAGATGTGGGCCCGGGTGGCTCTGCCGGTATCGTCCTTCCTTTGAACATGGTTGGTGCAGGCATGTACGAAGCGTGAGTTCCCCTTTTGATCCCCGTGACCCCGTCGGGCCCGTCCGCTTTGCCGCCGAGCCGAGCAGCGGTCCCGACCGTAGTTGAGCTCCGTCGCCTTCCGACTTTTCCCTTCTTCAAGGTGGGAGAGAGATTGCTCAGATCTTTCCCACTGCCCGTAGCTGGGTGTCCTCCTCATCTACCCCAGTAGTTGCTTTGTCTCCACTCGCATACTGCTAGTAGTAGGTCCCACGTCGTGTCAAAACAACCACACTCTGGCGCCCTGCTCTTGGGCGCTTCGGCGCCCGCATCGCCTCGTGCCGACATGGCCTGTCGTATTTTGGCTAATCTTTGATGTCCCATCACCGTTCTCTGCTACCGTTGCTTTGCCATTGTTATTCTTTTGATGAGCTGGTTATGGCCAGTTGCGCCAGTTTCCTCACATCATAATATGATTCTTTGTTGGCTGTCTCCTTCCCTTGCATCATTGTACTGACGCACCTTGCCCCAGCGTTTACACGGTCGCTGTCCGAGTGGGCAGCAATGGCCAAAACTTTTCCCTCCAAGTAGACACGGGCTCTTCCGATCTCGTACGCTTTTATTCCTTCATAGACATCCTCATACTGACCTCCGCAGTGGATCGCGTCGACATCCTGCTCATCTACGGCTTGCGCTGGCACGAAAGGGCGTCAGTATGACCCGTCGATCTCAGGTGTCGCGACCCAATCGGACTTTTCGATCCAGTACCTCGCTGGTAACGTGAGCGGCCCCATATACTGGGATGATGTACAAGTTGGAGGGTACTCTATCAGCAACCAGGCTCTTGGTACTGCACCTCCAATCCCTCTCTGCCCACATTGTTGACGCATATGTCACCCTGCAGCCGCTGCGACAAGCGTCGAAACGGAGCCCCTCGAGCACGAATTCAACGGCATCCTTGGTCTCGCCCTTCCCTCAAACTCACTTATCGCGCAATCCATCACCCCTGTGTCGGGAGATGGTCGCGACGGTTCTTCATTTGCCTCTAATTTGTTTGACACCACGGTTGTCGAGTCTGCACCCTCATCTCGTTTCTTTTCGCTTACCCTGTCACGGCCTGGATCCGGTGCCATCCCATCACAGCTGGGCATTGGGCAACATCCCTCCCAGCTTGTCCCTGATCCAAGTCAAGTCAGTTACTCGGCAGTTATACAGGATGCGGAGCGCCGGGGCACTCCCTTCTGGGAGTTGGCAGTCAGCGCGATCACCCTATACGTCAACGGCTCACAGCAGTCGGTCAATCTGACTGCTCCACGATCAGGCAATGCATTGCCCACTGCGATCCTGGACACTGGCGTGCCATCAATTCTTGCTACGAGTGACATCGCGAACGGAATATATGGGGCTCTGGGTATTGGACCTGCATCGGACGGCCAGTGTAAGGATAATGTTCACTACTCCCAAATCTATCAGCTCCTAACGAGACGACAGACTATGTACCTTGCACAACACCGCTAAACATGACCATTACACTGGAAGGTTACCCAGAGATGCCGCTTCACCCTCTCGACCTCACAACACAATCTCAAACTGACGCGTCTTCGTCGAATTGTGTCGGACTTATCCAAACCGACGGTGGTCTCATGGACACTTCCCCGAGTGTTTCGGACATGATTCTCGGTGTCCCATTTCTGAGAAATGTCTACACCGTCTTGGCATATGATGCGCCTGACACTCATGGCGTGTTTCCGGCCAACCAGAACTCCACTGATTTACAACCGACGGTAGGACTTCTAAGCCTAACGAACGCCACGCAGGCAATGCAGGAATTCCACAATGTACGCGTCCTCAATCAGCCATTGTCATCGGGAAACCCCAGCTCCTCCACGTCAGCCACGTCGTCCCGTGAAATGTCTGTAGGAGTCGACGTGCTTCTTGCACTCCTCAGCATCATCGTGGCCTGCGTGGCCCTCTTTGGCCTGCGGTGGTTCTACCTCAGGCGACGGTTACGTAAAGGCCTTCAAACCCTGGATCCCAAACCCGCTGGGGTTATGACGACATACTCGCTTGCTCCCAACGCATCAGCATCAAGCGTAAATTTAGCTGCAGGCATGTCCCCTGATATGAGTATCGCTGGCAACAGTGCCCGCACGATGGTCGGCCAGGACGGCGCTGCAGTCGACGAATTTGGGGTTCACAAATTCAAGTATAACGATGGGGAGCGTGGGGTGTCATACCTTAACCTCGACCCAGGAGATCCGTCAGGCTGGTGTGACACCCTCGTTGGCAGCACTGCCGACTTTCCGAACGACGACCCTAAATTCGCCTTCGAACCGCCATCGGCGCTTGGGTCAGCCATGTTGGCGTCCGATGAGCCCCTCTCGTCAACGCGCGATGCGGCTCTTGCGGCCGCAGCCGCGGCAAGGTTACCAATGCACCGACACGATGCAAGCGACATTGGCACACTTGCAGAAGAAACCGGTTTGGTTGAGCCGCTCCTTCCATACACGACGCAACACGGGCGATTTGACTCCACAGCCAGTTTTGACGCCATCAGTGGGCGAAGCTTCCGTCTCAATGATTATACCGTTGACGATGATTTGGCGGAGTTTGGTGTCGGGCGAGAGAGCATGGCGGGTGTTGGGACGGCTGGGCGGAGCCCGCGGATCCGTGCTCAGCATGGCGGAGACAGCTCTGGGGGCGTCGGGAGAATATCGGTCGTTTCTCTCAGCGGTCCTAGTCACGCTCTGTCCACTGGCAGCTTCGACGGGCGTTTGCCGAGTATTGCGCCTGGTGAACGACTGAGCTTTTCGATCATAGAACAGGCCACATCCAACGCGGCACCGCAGAACCCATCATAGGATTTCAAAACTCGCCCACTGATATGTACCGCACTTTTTATTTTTGGGCTTATCTGCTATTTATTGTATGCAACACACTCACTCAACACTCAACATACTCCCATCTCTTTTTTTATTGGCTTGATTCGGACGGTTTTCTTTGGTACCGGGTTTCCTCGTACGGCCGTGTTGTGACGACTCACACTCACATGGGACTCTAATTATTCATTTGGCCTTTATTCACTATCTCTCCTTCGGTTCATATATACCATCTACTAAAAGTAGGGCGTTGGTCTTTTTTTATTGGTTTATTCGTTCGTTACTTCCGTCTACAAGAATGGTGTACAGTACAATATATATAAAAGTTACTGCGGAGGACTACCAACTGGTGATCTATAACTTAAGTAAATCGTATTTTTGATCATCATTGTCCCCAGACTCGGACCCTCGGAGACGGAATTGCCACCCAGCGCTGAATTGGTCACAGCCCAGGCCCCATGCTTGACAACGTGGCCATTGGCACTAGGTTTGGTCGAGGCGCTGCCTTGGGTGCATGTGATACACCGCAACTTAGACTGGACCTTTATATCGTGGTAACCAACCTACCTGTCATAAGGCGACATCTCATCAGATTGGTTTGCCAGTGACTCAGTTGGATTAATCAGCGCTAATTTTCAGCCTGAAGTCACAGTCTTGGGGAATGCATGCGCTCATGTCGTACAGTTCCGAGTCGGAGCGACGGTGTCTGACGGGGCTTGGGGCTGTGTGCCGAAAAATGGATGGATGTCTGGAGTACCAAGTACTAAGTTATAGTAGGATTTTCTACCGGCGGCCCATATTATAAATAGAACTTTTTTTACCGATGCTGAACCGCTGAAGACTGAAGTACTGAAGTTCGAAAACAGTTCGGAGAACTTCACCCACTGGAAAATCGCAATGAAAACTGGCAGATTTTCTTATCGAGCCAAACGACCGAGTGTAGTGACGCGGATACCCGGCCTGCAAGAGGGGCGTAATGCACTGCCCATATTCCGACTCGGACTTGGAGTGTTGTGACGCTGACGCTGAGATGCTGGCCTGCCAGCGCCACTGCAGTGCGGCGGCTGCGCCAGTAGGGACATAATGCACATTGCACTGCCCTACCCATAGTTTTCCCATAATGGATATATTAGAGTCGTGGTATTCCCATAGTGGATAGATTATTGTCATTGAAAGCCCAGCAGATTGGTATCAAAGAACCCGGCGACCTTCGGAAACAAAATGAAGTGGGCGATCAAAGATCGTCACAGTACTATCATTTGCAACTTATGCTTATAAGAACGCGTCCTTCCTCCTGCGAAGTTTACTCACCCCCGTGTCATCATCTGTACCCGATAGACCTCTCCAATTGTCTTCAACCGCTAGCGATTTCCCGATGGCAAATCCATGGTCAACCTCCCACCAAGATAATGTATGCTATTCCACGCATCACCGTGGGTCCCGGGATATGCCTTGCTCATTGCCAAGTTTCGTTCCCTAGGTCCACTCTACACCAGACGGTCTCATTCCAGCTGCTCAGTGGCAATACATACCCGGGCCCGAGACATACGCTGCCCAGGGTTGTCCCTGTTCGATCTGCTCAAGAGCCAGTTACGACGATCAAACGGCCGGGCAGACCATAGAACACCAGGACCCACGGGTCCCTGTTGTACGCACCATACACACCACGGCTTCCTTACCGTCATCTGACTGCAATTCTTCTCCAAAGGAATCAATCGTCGCATATGCAAACCCAAACTTCGGTAGTGCCCACCCAACCGGCATCGCTGCTACTGTGGATGACCCCGTAGAGACGTGGTCTGTTGCTCCACAAGCTCCGGTGCTTAACCACATCCTCTGTTCGTTGGGCCCGGTTGAACTCGAGCTCCAGCAGAATCAAGAGAATGTGAACGCTGGCTACGCACCTCTGCCTGAGGCAGTAGGGCCTGTCCCAATCCAGAGCGGTGCAGTGCCTAACAAGGCTCAAGCCATTGATATGTCGGTCCCAAGCGTCTTCGGCGTCTTGCTAGGCGCTATGTCAACAATCCAGAGTCGCTCGTTAACGGTGTCCACTTGGAACCTGATCCTTCCGGTCGATTTCAAGTTGTGATTACGATAGATATAACTGACATTATTGGGGATGCCATCAGTTGATTGGCTATAGCTGTCAGCCAACCCCCCATGGAGACGGGAGTCGAAGTATTAGCCACCTTTTAACATCCTAGTAGGAGAGAGAGGATAGTATGATGGGTAGTTTGCGATTTGTTATGCTTTGAGTCTGAATACGATCGTTGTCAGATGGAGGATCTCCAGTGTTGAAGTGGCGTCCAAGTCAGGCGCGCACAACGTCCCATTGTTTGCGCATGAACAGACCAAAGTGGTAGCTGTCCGGAGACTTTGTTAGTCAATGACCACCGCACCAGGCTGGCACGCACGTTTGAGCAGGCTTGAAATCATGCCTCCCGGCCTTCGTATAAGTGACGGTATAACATTACCGCATATGGCGTTAGACTTTCTGGTTCCGGTTCTGTGGGTTCTCGCACCTTGTGGTGGGGTGAATCAGCGAATGGTTGGTCCAGGGAAAGTGGGCTGTTCACTTTGCGTCCGAGTCTCAGCGATCTCAGCAGCGAGTCAGCAGCGTGCGCCGCCGTCCATGTTGACTCGGCATCTGCCGACACATCATGCAAGAACCGCGTGCGCGCTTACTCTACTGTCCAGCCGCGATCCATCCATCCCGGGAATCCCTCAGGTGCAAGAGCTGGTAATGTCGCACACGGTGGCCGCGCGGAGGGTTCCAATAAACCAAAGACTGGGAGGTGTCAGTCGCCACCTGTTGACGGACGAAAGCGGGACAATTCAATGCCGCTCGCGGCTCGGTCGGCCAGTCACCACAACCTTGTCCTTCCCCTCTCCCCACTGGCAACCGTTACTCTGCCGTATGGCCGAAAAAACTTGGATTACAACACTGATTGCGTGACTCATGCTCATATCTAGTTCTCTTCATTATTCTTCGGTAGCCTCTCTATTCGTGTGTGGACGGAACAACATATGGCTGGGCTAGAGGCATATGATACTTGTAAGCAGATATCGACCATTAAGCATCTGGGTTGCCAATGCTACTGGCGGAGTCACTTTGAGGTTGTGCGGCGATCAATTTCCTACGATATGCGATAAGCAAGTCTACGTACCGCCCGACGCCCGTGACCCGCCGTGGCGCGGCCAGCCTTATGTCAAGTCTGCGGCTGTCTGCTCCAACGTGCGTGTAGTGGCCATTGACCAAGTCTCCGGAGAGCTCCTACTTTGGTCTGTTCATGCGCAAGCAATCGGACGTTGTGCGCCCCGCACCAAACTTCTCAGTGGGAAAGTAATAATTAGAAAGACTGACTCGGACACCACTTCGACACTAGAGGTCCCCCATCTGACAACGATCGTATTCAGACTCGAAGCATAACAAGTCGCAATCTACAGTACCCATCATATCCTCTCCCTCCTACTCGGGTGTTAAAAGGTAACTAATACTTCGACTCCCGTCTCCATGGGTGTTGGCTGACGGCTATAGCCGATCAGTTGATGGCATCCCCGAGAATGTTGGTTATATCTATCGTGATCACAACTTGAAATCGACCAGATGGGCCAGGTTCCAAGTGGACTCTATTAACGAGCGACTCCGGGTTGTTAACATAGCGCCTAGCAAGACGACGAAGACGCTCAGGGACCGACATGTCAATGGCTTGAGCCTCATTATGCACTGGACCGTTCTGGATTGCTGCCTCAGGCAGAGGTGCGTAGTCAGCGTTTACATTCTCTTGGTTCTGTTGGAGCTCGAGTTCAACCGGGCCCAAGGAACAGAGGATATGGTCACGCACCGGATCTTGCGGAGCAATAGTCCATGTCTGTATGGGGCCATCCACACTGGCAGCGATGCCGGTTGGGTGGGCACTACCGAAGTTTTGGTTTGCATACGGGACGATTGGTTCCTTTGGAGAAGAACCGCAGTCAGATGACAATAAGGCAGATGTGGAGTGTATGGTGTGTACAACAAGGTCCCGTGGGTCCTGGTGTTCTATGGCCTGTCTGGCCATTTGATGGTTGTATCTGGCTCTTGAGCAGATCGAACAAGGACAACCCGGGGCAGCGTTTGTCTCGGGCCCAGGTATGTATTGCCACTGACCGGCTGGAACGACGCCATCTGGTGTAGACTGGACCTAGGGAATGAGGTTGGCAATAAGCAAGCAAGGAATATCTCGGGATCCACAGTGATGTATGGAATAGCATACATTATCTTGTTCGTGCCACTGGGAAGCAGGCCATGGATTTGCCATCAGGAAATCACTAGCGGGTGAGGGCAATTGGAAAGGTCTATCGGTGGAATTTTGCTGAGCGATGTGAGTTAACATCACAGGAGTGCGGCTTATAAACAACGATGGTACTGGGGCGATCTTCGGAGTTTTTTTATCCAACTACTTTCATTTTGGTTCTGAAGGTCGCCGGTTCCTTGAGACCCACCATTGGGGTTTCAATTTGTAATTCAATTGTGTGCACATGATTTGCTACGATAAGTGTATAGAAGCTTTTGTATGTTGCAATGATGGTAAGGGAGCTGGTGTCACCCACATAGCTTCTCATTTTGGTATCTGAAGGTCGCCGAGTTCATTGAGGCCAATCATTCGGTTTCAATTTGTAATTTAATTGTGCGCACATGATTTGCTACGATAAGTGTATTTGTATGTTGCAATGATAGTGGGGGAGCGAGTATCACCCACATAGCGGTTCATTGAGGCCAATCATTGGGTTTCAATTTGTAATTCGATGACGGACGGAAACAATTATGTTAGGCTGCCTTTCTGGAAAACGCACCCGATGAATTCTGCAATTTGGGTTTCTGACTGATCCAATGACAGTCGATGGGCGGCAAGGGCACATTTTAATGTTGTGGGACAAGACCAAATCAGCGTGTGGCTGATTTGGTAAACTCTTCTAGATTTATATTATTTCTTGATGAGCATTTATTGAGACGCATCCCGCATCCCCATCTTTACTTTCTGTAACTTTCATGCTTGCCGGTGACCTGAAACTCGGCATACGCCGACACTGGCATGCTACTTTTCGGATTGTGCTCGCGATAATTGGGCCTATTCTGGCTCTTCACAAGGCGCCCCCCAGCTCCGAGGTATAAAAAAGCCCGTATTATCGTCGGCCCATATAATAACAGACGATTACACTACCGTTATATTACGCAGCAAAACATGTACCTACTACTATACGAGTTGTAGGAACCAAAAAATTGAAAGCCCGACAAGATGTCCCGAATGAAACCGGCGACCTTCAGAAACCATAAACAGGGTGATAAAACTCCAAAGATCGCACAGTACCATCATTGTCCGGCCAATTGCCATTGAGATTGGCACCTAGGCTATTATCTTCTGATCGGCGAGCTTATGTCCTTGCACGCAGTTCAGGCACCTATCAGACTTTCCGGTGGCGCCAGAACTTGGGCCAGAACAGAAGGTCATGGGATCCTCTGAGAGTCTGAGGCAGGGGTACGACACTGCATATTAAGCGGTGTCCTTGGATCGTGGGACGTATGGTGGGGAAAGCGCCTCTGTCCACCGCTGCACGTCTTCCACATGTTGTCACGGTCACTTTTACCACACACCTTCGACGCCCCAACCGTACTCAGTCCTCCTGCATGTAAATACGGCACACGTAGCACACTCTTTACTGCAGTTACTGTAGATGAATATCCGAGTACGCTGCCACGCAATGAACGTGTCCTGGTCTGGCGGCACCGTCATCTCAGGAGCCGCACAGTAGCGAGGCGACCTACCTACTTCGTTCACCCCTCCCTTCACCTCCTACAGGCCCATTCCCAATCGCATTCGAAAACTTTCTGTGCTTTCAGTTCGCCACCATGTCAAGCTATTTTTCAACAACGCCCAACCGGCCGAATCGCACCCACCTTCCCTTCCAAAGCCTCTCTCAAGCATCACCCAGGGACAGTATCTAGAATTCACTTCAACCTAACCGTGACAGGGTGGGATGGCTTGTGGGGACATCACCCTATCTCCTTTTGCATTGCCACATGTGGGTGCAGGCTTCTAGATTGGTCGCTGGCATTTGGGCATGTAGGGGTGGAAGAATCGGGACTTTCCCGGATTCAATTTTGGGGTTTCTCCTGAATCAGACTGAATGACTTGTGTACGGTGGGAGTGATGGTTACCCAGCTGGGTAATCACCGTAATCTGCACTGGCCGTCACGTTCCCTTCAGGTGTGCACAAAGTTCTGTGCCTGGTGACATTCGCGGAGGCTCCAAGTTATCTCTGAGGTCATTGGGATCATGGGACGTGGGACGTGTTCAGCTTCTCCATTGGGCGGATCTTCAGATGCGGTTCAATGGCAGGCATTACTGTGATGTATTCATACTGTACAGCACGGAGCGCGCTCGTCCGAGAACATGAGAACATGTGTGCCACTTCGAGCTGAGTGGGGCCCATGCGCCAACTAGGGACTCGGATGGAAACCTCAACCACCCCATTTTCTGAACAGCGTCTTTCCATTCTCGGACACGTCTTTATCTTTCAGCGCGAGATCTTGAAACACAAAGGATCTCAGGCTGGAGCTGCACCGTGACTCCTTGAGACCAACAACGAAAACGGCAATTGATCGGACAGTGCTCGATTGGACAGTGTGCTAGCGTTCGTCATCGGAGAAGAGCGAACGATGGGCTACCGAGCCCATCTCGCTGGGGTTAGTTAGTTTGGCGTCTACGCATGATGCATGGTGTCCGTGTGATGATGGTAAAGCTGTTTTGTATGTGACCTTAAGATACCATTCATCACCACGACGCCACCTTGGCCAAAAAGTTCCGGAATGCTCCATACGTCCCATTCTGTGTCTTTAGAACCGTCAGCTCAATCCGTTCCAATTCTTTGCCAGTGATATCATACGGCCTCCAGCATCTTATAGTTATACTGTAGTATATAATGTTAGACTATTCCGGTTCTGTGGGTTTTTGCACCGCTTGTGGTTGGATGAATTGGCAAATTGGCGAATGATTGTCCCAGAGAAAACGGGCTGTTCACTTTGATCTGCTTCATGCTCTTCAGTACTAAGTTGTATTAGACAAAAGAGAAATAATTTGCATCGTGACTCTTTGCTGCGGGCACCCAGGCAATATTGTCATTAAACCGGTAGGTCAATGCCTCCGGGAAATCGTCTTTGACCGGGTTGGCAACCGTGGAGGTGGAGGATGAAGCCATTGACCGGCGGGTACCCAAGTAAAAGTTCATGACTTTAACCGGGTAAGTGGGAGAAAATGCTGCTTATCCATCAAAGGTGAGCACAAAGAACTTTATATCGGGTGTATTTGGGAGGCTGTGTTCAATTCACAGCCTGGCTTCTCCAATTTCCAAACATTCGGCGTTTGCTGACAGCCGCCTCACACTAATATGGCTATTTTTGGGTCTGGCACAGGCGTGTGAACCTGGTTAATGGCACAACAACCCCTGTGTACCACATACCACATAGAGCACAATGGCTCGTTACAGTAATTGGGATGTACCGCGGCTTGGTGTTAGATGATCGAAAGGTGGTCGATGATGCAACCGAGGAGAACGAGGAAATCAGCTGCGAGACAAGATCTCCCATCAACCGTGTCAAGACCCGACTTTGGCCGTAATGCTCCGATAAACGTCCTCTACAATGGAAGTTGCACCAATGACGGCTCGAAGCGCTGGGTCTGTGATAGATACATGCCAACCGTAGAGCCCGCAGAGGCGTAAAATGAAACACGCCCAATGTTCAATGAGGACATGTGCTGGAGTAACACGTTGCGCTATTCCAACTACGTTCTGCGATCAAAATATGCGGCGTCTGTCCGTCGTGGGCGCGGAGGGCCCTCCAGAGAGGGCGCGCAAGGTATACAGTACAAACCTGGGATACGGTTGCAACGTGAAACGTGATAGATTAGGCAACTACGCTGCAACAATGGCGGTTGGCACTGTAGGACCACGTGGTTCCGTGTATACTCGGCATCTGCCGACGCACTATGCGCCCCGCGCGACTCACTCGCTTACACTTACCGTACCATCCATCCCAGGAATCCCCCTTCCTCCAAATGTCACCGGATATGACAGGAAATGTTACAATGACTGACTGTGTTTCCTTCTTGTGCTCAGGTCTCCCGGTTCTCTTCAAGTCTTCGTTCTTTGATAGCCTCTTCAGCTTCAGTTGTGTGGACGCGGACAGTTTGCCAGTGGAACAACGTGGTTGTTGATCGAGTTCCTGCGTTGTTAACGCAACGGAAACCAAAGCATAGAGAGCTATCGTACTTCCCAAACGGCGAAGATTTGTCTACTATATACAGTGAGCAAGCTTATCTGCCTGTGTGACCACGATGATGCAACCAAGGTGCTGCTCACGTCAATTCTCGTTTAATATGTGCTTGGATGGCACTGGGGACTAACACTACCTCTGACTGGGGTTTTTTTCATGTGGAAGCGGTCGGACATTGTGCTGTGTCAAACTTCTTGGTAGGAGACTAATAATTAGTGGGACACTAATCGCATTTCAACCTTAGTTATCTATCTTACGACGATCATATACAAGATTCAGACTCAAACACATGACAGAGCGCATCCCCACCATATTCCCCCCTCCCCACCGTCAACTCGGATGATAAGAGATGATTTGGCTTCACGTTGGTCAACATATAGCCAATCAGTTGATGGCATCCCCAAGAATATCACCTATTTCTATCGTGATGACAACTTGGAATCGACCACGGGGACCAGCTTCCACGCTGACTGCATTTATGAGCGACTCCGGGTTGTTGACATAGTGCCCAGCGAGGCGCCGAAGACGTTCAGGGACCGACACGTCAAGGGCCTCATCAGGTACCACATCGTTCTCGATTTGGATGGGGCCTACTGCGTCAGGCAAAGGTGCGTAGCCAGCAATCTCTTGATTCTGTTGGGCTAGATTTTAGCCAGGCGCAAAGGATAGAGGATCTGGCTACCTACCAGAGCTTGCATCTCGTCAGACCATGCCTGTATCTGGCCATCTACAATGTCATCGAGGCCGGTTGGGTGGGCACCATCGATGTTCTGATTCACATATGGGACAGCCGATCCCTTTCGAGATGAATTATGATCAGATGAAGACAATGCGGTGGCGGAGTAATGGCTCATACAACAGGAAGCTGTGGGTCCTGGTATTCTATGGTGCGTATGACCGTTTGATGGTTATATCCGGCTCTTGAGCAGACTTAACAGCGACAACCCTGAATGGCAGCGTTTGTATCCGGCTCAATTGCGCTCTGCCACTGAATAGCTAGACTGGGACCATTCGGTGGGGATGGCGGGACCTAGATGTGAAGCTTGGCATTGAGCAAGGCTTATCGTTTGGGAGATATCGCGGTAATGGGAGAGCATACAGGGTCTTGTTGGTGAGGGGTTGGCCATGCCATGGAAAAATTACTGATAGGTGAGGATGGTTGGAAGGGTCTATCGAAGACAGAAATGCCTAGGTGGGCGGTGGGCGGAAGTTCGTTGATGATATGCCTCTCTTTTAAAGGTAAACGAGGGGCATTGTTACTTAATCTCACCGATTACCTGTACCGTGGCAAAAGTTCTCTGGTGTCTAGTTGGCGATTATCCAAAGAAGCAGTTTGTAGGAACAGCCCAATCAGCAGCGGATCGGCAAACTCAAAGCCACCCGCGGGCAACGGGGGCAACACGACCAGAGATTTTGAGTGGGTCTTGAAGAAGAGAAGGGCCCGAGCATTGTACTACTTACCATGTAACTGCCGTCTGTGAGCATTGTGATAACATCTTTTATTCATAACAGTCCGGGGAGTCAACGTTATCGGCGAACTTACCATGTGTGCCGGTGTTATGTGATAACTCAGGGTTAGGGTCATAACATGGGTACCCCTTGCATGGGTGATCTCTCCTTTTACTCCTTAAAAGCCCACATACTATCAACTATATCGAAGCAACGAAGTTCTTCGAATAAAGGCAAGAAATGGTACCAGGTGACTTCATCAGACTAGGATAGTAAATCGACAGGACAATTGCGTGCGCAAGTAACAACTTCACCTCCCTTCCCCTCCTCATCCTTATGTCTCCACCCCTTTCCTTACCCCCACTATCACCAATAATTAGTGCACCATTCGACTGGGTCCGTTTTAAAGGGGGTTCCGTACAACGTTATACAATCTTCAAGGACTGGATGGTCTTGCGCGCGAGCGTCGCTAGCATTCACAATGCGTGTTCAGTGTGGACGTCGATCGTCGTGCAAGGCAAAGAATCAAGACGGTATGCACCTTTTTCATATCTTCCCCCCTCCCAGACGATATGGTCCACACTCGAGCAGCTAATCCCCAATGCGACGTAGTCTTCCTCAAGCGAGACTATGCCCAAGCACAATCCCCCGCATGCCAGCGTACTTCGTGCCTTCTTGCTCGCGCTCACGCATCTTGCGCCGCCCCACGCCCCGGCCTGTCAATAAATAAAAAGAGGCAGCCAGCTCACCATGTGCACAAATGATATCAACCGCTCGGCATCCGTCAAGACCATATCCCTCGTCGTCCACGTGCATCCACATGCGTCTCAAAGAAAGGTAATTCCGACACAACATCCTCTTCGAAGCACGTCGCATTCGAGTCCCAGACTAGGCACCGTCCGTAATCATGGATGCGCGTTTGGGCTGCCGCCAGCACTGGTGCTGTTCCGTTGTCTTATCTTCGTTTCCAGCATGTTGCGGCGGAGGTAAGGGAGATTCGCTGATATGGGATACTGCGCCGATACAGGCTCGGAGGATGCGCGCAGTACTGAAATCGCTTTTTTACAGGCCTGTCGTCTTCAAGAGAGAGCCAGCATTGTCCTGCGTGTGCTGTTATCCAGTGAAATTTAGGTGGCGAGATAATATCCACCGATGACCGACGAAAGATTTGGGGTGATCACGCGCGAGCAGGCTCCCGCTGTTGCTGCTGAAGAACCTCCAGATTGCGCCGGTGTGGGAAGTAGCGATCCATTTGTAAGTATGCCGTGTGCCTGCAGTGATCGGGCTGGAAGATAGGCAGCGCGAAGGTGCGCAGAACGCGCGGGCTCGCAGAGGATGTACCATTGCCGTTATTATTCCTCATTCCCCTTGGACTTGTCGTTATGCGGCGTAGTTCTAAGCATGGTGCATGGTGTGTCGCGCTTGAGGAAACGTACCAGATCTTCTGAGAGTACAGCGAGCACGCATTCATACGTCCTGTTTGGGGGTTTATCGTAATTAGTTCTGGCCATTGAAGTCTGAAAGTATCGGCAAAAATATCATTGCTCGAGTTAATTCTACAGTAGGTACAAATTGTGTTCTTCGATGCGCTCGGCAATCCAAAATAGGCGCACCGGCAGGCGCACCGGCGAAAATCTCCTATAATATACTATGGTGTCCCGCGGAGTTATCTACCCTCTGCTGCTCATGAAACTGGCAGAGTCAGTCCTTTGGTTCCATCTCCGGCATCCTCCGCTTATACGCACCAACCGCCGAGTACTCCAACTTCGAATGAAGTTCACAGGAGACGGTCTTCGACGAGCCTTGTTGTGTGAGCTGCTTAAAATGAGAAAGCACTTCCGCAATGCGATAGACCCACAAGACATCGACACGCGAAGTTAACGAGCGAGGGAGGAAGTCGCTGAGAGAGGCTCTGCAAGAAAGCACGAATCCGGTGACCTGAAAGCGATCGGACGCAGGGGCGTCGAGATGCGTGTTCGACATGGTGTTCGAGATTTATGTGTCAGTAGCAAACACGATCCAACACACCGTGTCGAGGGATATTGTGACAGCAAACGACGTTAGAATTACATTTTTTTTGGGAGATAAGTATATGTATTCTTGCACAAGCAAGGCACATGTGAAGTTAAGGACGGTTACACTCGTCCACGAGTTGTAGGCGATTTACGGGGCTTTGGAGGTTTTGGCCTCGGCCCGTTTTTTTCGGACACGTTTTCTAACTACGAATTTGAGTCTTTTCCTTCTACAGTCGAACCCCTCTTAACCCATACCCATTTGGAGGACTGCTAGGGTATTGGCTAGAGGAGTTACGCCTGAAAAAAAGGTTTTTGGAGGTATGGGTTAAGAGGGGTTTGACTGTACTTCTTTTCCCAAGCTTCCTTTCTGTTACCGCCTGAGATCTGATCTGATGAGATCTTGTGTGAATCTGCCCTCAGCCAAGTCAAACTCTCGGGTTCGGGTTACGCACAAAAATGGTTAGACAGGTCCTGACTGTATGGCCGGTGTTACATACAGTCGTGATTGTCATCGAGTACCATTCATTCGTCGATAAAACGGCTTTGCTGCGGCGTCCGAGTTCGACGATTAATCTTAGATCTGTTCAAGAAATTCTGCCAGTGTGTTCTCTTCAGCTTGTCTTGCAACTGTTTAGCTTCATGTGCGAATGCACCCTATTTTATCCGAGTCGATCCTAATGGCGATCTCCGTTACTACCAATAGGTGAATACTTGCCATCCGTAAACTTGCCATACTTGCACTGAGCTGACTTTTTCGGTGTACAGTATTGGTCAGATTTTCTAGAACACGCCGCATGGCTTTTGATGTGGATCAAGACGATTCAAACATGTCAAACTAGCAGCTCACGGCGCTACACACGCCGCTACTACTAGTTACTAGTAGCGATCGAAATCGAGTAATCAGACCATGCTTTACTCCAATCAAGCATTATGGGAATCGCTTCCTCCGTTCATCAACACCTGCGAGACATCGAGTGTCAATGACCTCCTAGCAGACATCTTGCTATTTTTGGAACAATGTTAGCGCTATTTTGCACTTGAAATGATCTAGTATGATGTATGATGATCCATTGGATATCGTAAACTGCGAATGAATGCAAGTTTCTCGTACACAATATTACAGGTCATGGTTTTTACGATCTTTTGCATTATCTACGACCAAATCGAGATGGCGAGAAGGGCATAACGGGGCTGTCCGTCTATCCCGATGATCAAAACCGCCTTATTTGATTTCCTTGGCCATCCAACCTCGCGAGCTGCCGCTGATGCTCTACGCACATACGCATGGCTCTCTCTATGGCCTCTGTCTCAGCGGCCTTCTTCTGCGCCTCATGTTGGCTCTGCATCTGCTGCTGCTGATGAAGGGCATCCATTATGATGCCCTCGTAGGTGATCTTGGGTGTCTTCAAATAACAATTTAAGGCGTCTCGTCGCGCCAGGGGATCCTGCAGTAGTTATAGATGAACACAAGGCACGGTTAGCTCTTTGCGTTCTCAAGATCAGAACTCGTGTTTTGCTCACCATTTTCCCAAATCCCGGAATCCACTCGTTTTGGCTTTGGATGTCTCTTTCCAAACCTCATTTTCTCCACCGGAGAAGGCGACTGGATAATCGACCCCTACAGTCGTCGCAGCCAAGTTCTGAACTTCCTCGCCAGATCCGAAGCGCTCTGCACTCGTCGTAGAAATAGAGGCCACCATCTGGATGGGTGGCTGGTACCCACGGGCTACAGTCTTCCTGGATCATCGAATCTTGCTCATCGCCGTCCGGCTCTGGAAGACTAGAGAGAACTCTATTAGACTGAACCATATTATTCAAATTACAACTTACTAGGGGAACGTAGTTGTTGAAGGCCTCACATCATAACATGTCTCCACGCGAGGTCTGCAAAAAAATATAAGGGAGTGGTGATAGGATGGCATATTCTACTTGCATCAGAGCATCCATATTGTATCGTGGAATTTGTTCAGAATTGATGAGCTGGACAAAGCGACCCTCAGGCAAAGAGTCCAATGATGTTGCAGCGTTGGAAGACGTTAGTGAACCCGGAACTGGTCCATCGTGTTGATCCACAACGGATAAGTCATGCGATGAAAGGGTGGTCGCGGACTCCATTGGAAGTGGCTCTTCAGTTATTGGTGGATTAATGGTCGAAGTAGCGATTGGGAGTGATTCTGTTGACGGATTCTGGACGTCCACTGAGCGCACCGTTCCCGTCGATCACACGATAGACAGCGCGACGGTTGGTTTGGATGTTGAAAATCGAGAATAGGATAAACACGAGGGCAGAGAGTGCACAGACGTCGAGGACGAATGCGAATAGTAAGTGTAGGGGGTTTTGGATTAAGAAAGGCGCGTTCGTCGTCGTCTGTGAGAGGACGTGCATTGGGAAGAGCGTCGATGTCGTTCGTGGCTGTGGATAACGACCTAAGCCGTGAAGACACATGGCCATGCGATCAGCGAGCCCCCACAGGATTTACCTGCGCCATGTTAAATAATTGTCCCAGTTGCTCTACTTGCCCGTGTCGCAGGGCACTTCCGCTTTGGTCACCGTGCCTTCGGTCTCATCTCTGGTGATAGCTACCTCCACAGAGCTCGACAATTGTCGATCACAATGGTTCGGTTCTCCAAGTTCCTTGGCTTGCCTGATATTTTATGCCCGCAGACGCTCATTCTCGGCCGTAAGTTCATGTATGTACTTGATCGCTGAGCGGCAGAAAAGATCAACAATCAGCTGTGCCCGCAACGAGATTTAAATTCACGACGTACCGCTCAGGGTCACATAGGCTTTGGCTCGCCTCTCTGGCGGACGCATGTGTTCCGGAAGGGCGTCACGGAGCTGCGTCATCGCATCCTTGTTCTGAGCCCTGTAGTGGCGGACATTCATATTTTTCTTTTATTTCTTCTTCGCCTCGCTTTCACTCTTATTTCGCATTTTTGATCGCAACAGATTTGTAGGGAGTTGGCCGGATAGCGTGCATACAGTTGAAGGCACGTGTGTACGGATGTAACGGAGGTGGACGGGAATCGTGGAGGAGGGGTGAACGGATGCAAATCAAGAGAGCCCGATTCCAGTTTAACCCTGAGTTATTACGTAACCCGCCACTTACCCGCCGGAGCTGGTTGCGTCGTTCCTACACAACTGTTTTGGATAATAACGAACTAGACACCAGAAAACTTTTGCCAGGGTACAGGTAATCGGTGAGATTAAGTAATAACTTCTCGTTTACCTTTAAAAGAGAGGCATATCCTCAACGAACTGCCGCCCACCGCCCACCAGGCATCTCTGTCTTCGATAGACCCTTCCAATCATCCTCACCTACCAGTAGCTTTTCCATGGCAAATGCATGGCCAACCACTCACCAACAAGACCCTGTATGCTCTCCCATTACCACGACATCTCCCAAACGATAAGCCTTGCTCAATGCCAAGCTTCACATCTAGGTCCCGCCATCCCCACCGAATGGTCCCAGTCTAGCTATTCAGTGGCAGAGCGCAACTGAGCCGGATACAAACGCTGCCATTCAGGATTGTCCCTGTTCAGTCTGCTCAAGAACCGGATATAACCATCAAACGGTCATACGTACCATAGAATACCAGGACCCACAGCTTCCTGTTGTATGCGCCATTACTCCGCACCGCATTATCTTCATCTGATCATAATCATAATTCATCTCGAAAGGGATCGGCTGTCACATATGTGAATCAGAACGTCGATGGTGCCCACCCAACCGTCCTCGATGACATTGTAGGTGGCCGTATACAGGCATGGTCTGACAAGATGCAGGCTCTGGTAGCCAGATCCTCTGTCCTTTGCACCTGGCTAAAATCTAGCCTAATAGAATCAGGAGATTGCTGGCTACGCACCTCTGCCTGACGCAGTAGGCCCTATCCAAATCGAGAACGATGCGGTACCTAATGAGGCTCAGGCCCTTGACGTGTCGGTCCCTGAACGTCTTCGGCGCCTCGCTGGGCACTATGTCAACAACCCAGAGTCGCTCATAAATGCAGTCAGCGTGGAAGCTGGTCCCCATGGTCGATTCCAAGTTGTCATCACGATTGAAATCGGTGATATTCTCGGGGATGCCATCAACTGATTGGCTATCGTGTGTCGGCCAACGTGGAGCCAAAGCACCTTCTTAACATCCGAGTTGAAGGGGGAGTGGGGATATGATGGGGATTTTGCGCTTTGTCATGTGTTTGAGTTTGAATCTTGTATATGACTGTCATAAGATAGATAACTAAGGTTGAAATGCGGTTAGTGTCCCCCTAATTATTAACCTCCTACCAAGAAGTTTGGCACAGCGCGAATGTCCGACCACTTCCACATGACAAAAACCCCAGTCAGAGGTAGTGTTAGTCCCCAGTGCCACCCAAGCACATTAAACGAGAATTGACGTGAGCAGCACCGCCATTGCATCATCGTGGTTACACCAAGGCAGAACGCAAGGACTAGGCTTGCTCACCGTATATAGTAGGCAATTATCACCGTTCGGGAAGTACGATAGCCCACGATGCTTTGGTTTCTGTTGCATTAACAGCGCAGGAACTTGATCAACAAGCACCATTTAAACGTTGTTCCACCGGTGGCACCGGTAACTGAAACAGTCCACACAACTGAAGAGGCTACCAAAGAATGAAGAGAACCGAGAGACCTGAGCTCAAGACTGCACCACAGTCAGCATTGCTATATTTCTATTTCCTGTCATATGCGGTGACAATTGGAGGAGGGTATTCCTGGGATGGATCGCGGCCAGACAGTAGGGTAAAAGCCAAGTTGGCGGTTGTGGATGGCATGATGCGTCGATGCCGAGTCAACATGGAATCACGTGGTCCTAGATGCCATGGCGAAAAGTTCGATATAAGTGCCCGCTGCTCCGATGCTCCGATGCCACGCCTGTAGACCGTTCGAGTGATCCCTCACGTCGGTCGTCGTGTGGAAAGCAAAGAATCAAGGCAGTACGCACCTTTTTCATTTTTTTTTCACAACTCCCCCCCTCTCCCACGATATGGTCCACACTCGAGCAACCAATCCCCCATGCGACGTAGTCTTCCTCAACCGACACTATGCCCAAGCACAATCCCCCGCATGCCAGCGTACTTCGTGCCTTCTTGCTCGCGCTCACGCATCTTGCGCCGCCCCACGCCCCGGCCTGTCAAAAAGAGGCAGCCAGCTCACCATGTGCACTAATCCGGTCGGCATCCGTCAAGACCATATCCCCCGCTCGTCCACGCGCATCCACGTACATCTCAATGAAAGGTAATTCCGACACAACGTCCTCTCCGAAGCACGTCGCATTCGATCCGTCCCAGACTTGGCACCGTCCATGACCATGGATGCGTGTTCGGGCTGGCGCCAGCACTGGTGCTGTTCCGTTTCCAGCTTTGTGTAGTAGAGGTAAGCGGGAGATTCGCTGATCTGGGATACTGTGCCGACATGGGCTCGGAGGATGCGCGCAGTACTGAAATCGCGTTTTACAGGTCTGTCGTCTTCAAGAGAGAGCCAGCATTGTCCTGCGTGCGCTGCTATCGAGTGGAATGTAGGTGGCGAGATGACACATGCAGTGTGAGGACCCCATCCCTCCCACGGAACAATCTCCGCACCCATCTCACCCACCCACACCTTCACCCGGGCCCCTCCTGCTCTTGCCCTTGCTCTCCTTCTCCCCTTTCATCCCCACCATCCTCCTTGTCGTAGTGTGATGTCGTGCAGCCGGTCCCAGCGTCAGTGTCAGCAAGTGCGAGCTGTACAACAAGCGCATGATGGCTGATCGTGGTGACAAGTTTTTTTTTTCCATCTTGCGCGTGGACCGCATAAGCGCAGGGGAAAGGTGGTGCCAACCACCATATCCTCTTGTGCCCGATGAAACGTCTGAGGTGATCGCGCACGAGCAGGCTATTGTTGTTGCTGCCGAAGAACCTCCATATTGCGCTGGTGTTGGCAGTAGCGGCCCGCAGTGATCGAGGTGGAAGATAGGCAGCACGAGGTTGAGCAGAACGCGCAGGCTCGCAGGGAATATATCATCACCGTTATTATTCCCCATTCCCCTCAGTGCATGGTGTGTCGAGCTTGAGGAAGAGTGCCAGATCTTCTGAGAGCACGGCGAGCACGCATTTATACGTCCCGTTTGGGGGCCGGTGTACCTGAAGATGCTGTAGCGAGGTCGGTGCCAAAGTCCATGCTAAATACAGCTCTGGGCGCCAGATGGTCTCCAATTGCCAAGTGCATCGAACACAATGTGTACCTACTGTAGAATTAGCTCGAGCAATGATATCCTCGCCAATACTTTCAGACCTCAGTGGCCAGAACTGATTAGGATAAACTAGAAATCTATTACGCGACAGTTTTCGTACAGAGAGAATCCAACGAGTATATGTTTACATGTGATATAACGGACAGTTAACAAAGTCAGAACATGGGCGAATATTTATGTTGTGGACGCTTGAGCGAAACAGATGGCGGGGGAAGATGATGCCATGATGATGGTGAGTCGTGCTCGTGTATGTAGTACAGCATGGGGACGTAGAAGCGCCCGTTCCTATCTCAACCATCTTCCTGCCGGCCTCAAAGATGGCAGATCCCCCTGTGAGGGACTGCAACACGCCGAGTGCAAACGATTCGAGAATTGTCACCATTATGAGCAAAAAAGTGTCGCGGGGCGCTCCAGCAGGAAAAGCAGCCCACAGTATCCATACTTTATGGACGAACACTGGTGCGTCAACAAGCCCGATATCAGCATTAGTCGTGACCAAGGACGACGACGATTGTCTTGGCATTTGCCGCCCGCTCGCCAAATCACCCGTGACTTAACTTACTATCGTAGTACACCTACTCTGGAGCCGCGACTACGAGGACTGATTGTGTGGCATATTATTTTCATGCTCATGTCTCCCGGTTCCCTTCATCCTTCTTCAGTAGCATCTCCAGTTTGGTGCAGGACCTGTTGCTGATGGCATCACACGTGGGCAATGCATATTTATAGATATTGATCATTGACAATTTAGGTTCCGGGAACGGGAACAACCTCTATATGCGGTATGCAACCCTAACCTTGTGACAGCCTCGCCTCGTTCAAGCCTGATGCAATGTGGTTTGGAGGGTGAGATCGGTGAGACCGGGGACACTTCCTCTGGGAAATTGCTTGGATGAGTTGGGTCTTTGTCATGCGGGAATCTATCGGGCGTTGTACACACTGCACCAAACTTTTTGGTAAATAATTAGAGGGAAACTGACACTAGTCCAAAACTAACGATCCATACAGTTATCATACTAGCAAACTCAAAAGCATAACAAAGCGCGAGATTCCCGCCATATCCTCCCTACTCGGACGGTATAAAGGTAGCTAAACTTACTCTGGGCTTGTCTCTATGGGATGTTGGCTGAAAGCTATAGCCAATAATCAATTGGTACTATCCCCGAGAATATCGCCTATATCTATCGTGATTACAACCTGGAATCGACCAGAGGGACCAGATTCCAAGTGAACCCCGCTAACAACTGAATCCTGGTTGTTGACGTAGTGCCCCGCAAGGCGCCGAAGACGCTCAGGGACCGACAGGTCTACAACGCCCTCATTTGGCGCCGTCCCAACCTGGATTTGAGGCAGTCCTACTACCTCATACTGAGGTGTGTATCCGGCATTCTCCTGGTATTGCTGGAGCGAAGGTTCAGCTAGGTCCAATAGCAGGAGATATGAGCATACCGGAGTTTGCGGAGTGAGAGACCACGCTTGTGTTGGGCAGTCTACACTAGTAGCGATGCCAGTCGGGTAGGCACCACTGACGTTCTGATTTGGATATGGGACGACTGATTCCTTCAAAGAAAATCACAGTGAGAGGTAGACAGGAAGCGGTGGAATATACTAGTACGGCGCGTACAACTGAAAGCCCCAAGTCCTCGTTTTCTATGGTACCCGTGGTCATTTGATAGTCCGCGTTTCTGGTCCTTGAGCAGATTGGACAGGGGCAATCCTGTATAATAGCATTCGCGTCTGGCTGAGTCGCATTCTGCCACTGATCGGCTGGAATGGGACCATTTGCCGTGGACGGGACCTAGGGAACGTAGCCCGGCAATGAGCAAGGGTTCCGGGAACTCTTTGGTGATGATGCATGATATGGCATACATAGTCTCGTTGGTGAGGGGTTGGCCATGTATTCGCCATCAGGGAAATCGCTAGTAGATAAGGTGAGGACAATTGGAATGGTTTATAGGGAATAGAGGATGGCCCTGAATGGGGGGGGTTTGGTGAACGGAGAGAGATAACCAGCCTATGATAATATAACGACCGCATCCGCTAGCGCCAAGGGCTGCTACCGACAAGTTGGCCTAGGAGGACCTTGACCACGTAGGACCATCACGTTGCTATGCAATCCAGGCCTTCCTTTTGGGTAAGACCTATGCCAGCGTGCAAAAGTGGGCACCCAGAATGGATGGGCGTGCCCTCCCGAGGGTTTATGCTATGAATTTCAGAAGCATGCGAAGCATAGCACTGTTGCCTACGACATCGTGGCACCGAACGTTTTTGAAAAGGCCAAAGGGTCGAAAAGACTACGAGATTTCTAAAGACTTACTCCGAGGTAACCGATGAAAACTCTCGATCATGCCTTTAATGCCGACGGGTTGAGAAAGAGCGGCGAAAAATTGGAGAAGGCTGCTGAAATCCGTGCCAACCTCAGGCTTAGGACGGGTTGGATGGAAGCCAACAAACACCAAACGGGTGTGAACAAAAAGAACATGGTCAGTGCCGTGCCTGCCCAAGTGAGGAGAGTGCAATGACATGCACAGCCCAGTGTTGAAGAGATCCAAAAAACAGGCATACAAAATAACGAATTGGAAAGTGAAGAGACGCGGACGGACAAGAGAAGGACTTGACGAGTTGAACGAATCGCTCACGACTTGGACATTCAGAGGACCCCGGACACGGCCACGTTGTCTATATAGTGCGATCGCGATCGCGATGTGTCATCCATAACCGAGACGGCCCTAGCTGCCTGAAAAGGAACCTCTACACTCGAGACACTTCCTTCCCACCACCAGGCCAAGCGTGACACTCGCTGCCAGGCTAACATCTCACGCACATGCCACATGCGTCCAGTTTGAAATATCTCCGCTGGACTTTCTTTTACTTTTACGCTGGGCGCACACGAGAAAACGTAAGGATGGATTTGGATCCCGTTTGGTGCCCAGCAAGAGTTGGCCGTCTAGCTGAATCTTCTACTTTTGCCAACAACTACTGTAAGGCTGCAAATAAAACCAAAGGTTACATTTCAATAGTAACAACTTAATCGAGTCTCGACCGTTATTACAGCAGCCTCAAGGATTTGCCGCAAAATGAATCATATTCTATTCAGCGGTTGCTGAAAAATTGTTCAACTTCTCTCTTCACTTGGGGCAATCTGGATCATGGAAAGAGTGAGTGCTGCAGGGGCATGTCGAGCAGCTTGGTCCTCAACCAAGCAGCAAATCATACCCGATCCTAACGACAAAGCTGACAGGTTGAGTTCGCCCTCAGTTGCTAAAAGTAGTTAAGAGATGGGCGCGATAGCTATGGAAGAGTGGATCACTTTAATGTGAGATGGTTATCGGGTGGAAAACTGCTGCACAAGCCGCGCCTGCAAGCATCGCCTTTGATCGGACATTGAACACGCACATACGGCGTGCCTGCGGGAACACAACGTGTATGTGCACACGCTGTGTAGGGTGGATGGCCTCTCACTAGGCCTCGCGCCTCGTGGGACTTCAATTTCAGGCGTTCAAGTTGATTTATGGTGGGCGTGAGAAGATCGCGTAATACTAGGTCAATAAGGCGTTCCTCGAGGCGTTTCGCCATTCGAAGTATAGTAGCTTTGGGTCTCGACCCAGGCGTACACGGGGGCGATAACAACAGAGGTCCTGCTGAATCCATTATGCACTGGTAAAGGGTGATGAATTGAATCGATGAATCGATGAAGCTTCATCACCGCCAATCTCGTGACCTGGCCCGCGACCGTACGCGTAGTCATCTGTTTGTTTTTATTTGGATTAGCAGGGTCAACCGCCCATTGAAGCTTGAAGGCACACAAAACATCTCATTCCTATATCAGACCTGAGAGAGCCTTTGCGCTATAGCTCTTAAGCCTGAAAAGTAGGGGAGTGGGGAGCACGGAGACATGAAAACTCCTACTCAGTTAATGTACATTGAAAGCTGAAGGTGGGCAAGTTTGGAGGGCTGTGGGGGACAAGGATGTGATAACAGGATCACTCAGAAGTAACTCCTTTGCTCCTTTCTTGTCTTGACTGCCGAAAGGCGTGAACGCTGCTGTTACCAGGCAATCTCCATCCTCCGCGTTCTCTACCATAATAGATACACTGTTCTCGATGCTCCCCATAAGAACGTACACTACCCAAACTTCCAACGAGAATGCCCCCAATCAGCCACATAAAACATGCCGTGGCTCGTCACCAACAAAAGCAGCAAGCGCACAAACTTCCTCAACGAGTTTCGAAAATGCACCAGACCGCTGGTCCGCCGCAGCGACTGTTGTTCTTCGGGTCGAGTCCACGCTCGGTCGTTCATTTCCCTGACCTTGCCCATCCGCGAGTGCACACACAAACTCGCGTGCGTCCACGAGGGCGTCGCGTACGACGGGTGCGATGCGCCTGCGGAGTTCCCAAGGCGGGAACAACCAGGGCACGACCTCTCCTACAATTCGCGCGATCTGCGCTGAGAGTACATCGCTTGCGCGTAGCGGGATCGCAAGGTCCGCCAGGAGGTTGACGAGGATGAGCAGGCCGCCATTCGCGCGGAGGCCGTCCATGTCGCAAACGGCGTGATCCAGGCCCCGTGGTGGGTTTACGAGAAATGTGAGAGCATCCAGATCCACCATGTCCTCCGGGAAATTTTTGGTCACCGCGTTGGAGGCGACGATTGCTTGGATGCATCGCGCAGCCACAGCAACCGTGCGCTCCTCATGACGTAATAGCGGCACCATGGCGAGGTACCATGACTTTGCACTTGTGGCTTCGAAAGGTGCGCCGACTAGCAATCGGAATGGGTAGTCCTCCGGTTTGAGGGAAAAGACGTCCCAGACAGCCCGGACGCCGACCAGCGCGCGATGTTGACGCGTGGGTTCTGGAAGCATACTGTCGCAACTGTCGAATAGACATTGAAAGCGAAAGGAGAGTAGCATCTGGTGTTCGACTAGATACTTTACGACAGGGGAGAAGGCTTTGTCGACCGCAAGTGCGGCGTGCATGCCTTCGAAATATGCTTCGATTTCGTCAACATCCTCTGTTGTATCCAGTTCCCGAATCAGTTGTTTCCCAAGAACGCTTGCATCGGCATGAACAGCGTGGGCAACAAAGCGCTTCGTAAGCCCAATGCGAAATTGGTGGTACACCGAAGGGACTTTGAAAAGTGTATCATCGCTGCGTCTTGCCAACGTCTCATATCCCACTTGTATGCTGAACAGAGGCGAAAGATGGTGAGGGTCAGCCAGTGGAGAGTGGATAAGATCCTAGCTGGAAAATCGGTGAGGCGCCAAACTAGTGGTGACAATGGGGTTGAATATGGAAAATTGAGGCAGGAGAGCGGGAAGATCGTGAGTAGTAGGTACGTGCACACAACCGCGATGACGAAGCCGAGGACTACGAACATGACGGTGTCGTTGATGGGAAAGAGAAATTCGATCATCCCGAGGAAGAAGAGGAAAACCGAAATGTGAAGCAGCAAAGGAACCAATTCGAGAGCGTGGGACATATGGAATTTTGAGACGCCGTCAAATGCAAACGCACGCATGCGCGCCTGAGCAGCAGGGTCGGAACACTGTGCTTGGGCCATTCGGAGGTAATTTCGGGACCACTGTTGCATCAAGGTGGCAATGAGTGCACAGGTAAGACTCAGACACAAGCTCAAGAACCAGAGTGCGTTGAGGCGGATGCTCCCTGCTGATGGACGAAACGGTGGGGATGGGGATGGAGTGGAAGCGACGGTGCCATTTGAGATGGCTGCGAGTTGGCCAGACATTTGAGATAGGATTTGAACCATGGCGTCACCGGAATCACGTTGAAGGGACTTGTAGCTTTCTATAATGAAGCCAGCTACCGTGGAAGAAAAAAGACCGGTCTAGGAGGCAGGCCGTTAACTTTGAGTGCACGTAAGAAGGGTGGGATGTCACGCACAAAGATCAGGATGCCATCTGCGTCGCCTTTCCACGTCTCAACAAGCTCCTTGTCGTATTTTTCAGATTTTCTGAGCGAGCGCGACCAGAATTTTGATGCAATTTCATGTTGGTTCTCGTACGCGCCTACAAAGGGTCAGGATTAAGTGATCACAGATGCATACGATGAGTCAACACACCGCCAGCTTCACATAGGAGAGTGCTAGATTGGGACTCGGAAAAATCAAGAGGTGAGGGTTCCGACATTGATGATGGAAAGACCAGCTTGCTAAACGGATCTTTTGGGGGTCTGCTGCGGAAAGGAAGTCATCGTGTGTAACGTAAATCGGTATTTATATTTTCGATGAAGGAGCTATGATATCGAAATTCGAGGTCAGTTACGGTCAGGTTCAGCCCGTTCAGAGCACAGCACGCACAGGCACGCACAGCATGACTCGGCCACTGCTGGCCCGGGTGCTCAAGCGCTCAATAATCAACCGCCCTTCCGTCCCCTTTCCCAACTGTCCTCCGTATGCTGGGTTTTTCTCATGCTCGAATCTCGCAATGCATTTCGTTCTTCTTTGCTCGCCCCTATATCTGTGTGGGGAGTGGACGGTGGAGCAATATTTCCGAGTTAAATCGTGCTTATAAGCAGATGTTGATTGGGAATCTTCAATCTAGGGGCGTTAATGGTACGGAAACCGAAGTATTTGGAGCTACGGCTGTCGCCATAGCCTACTTATGCGGTACACAAGTCGCCGAGCCTGGCCCCATGCCTTGACGCGCTTGTCTGTCCGCCGGTGCGAGCACGTCAACTCTGATTTACCAGCGGTGGGACTGAAATTGACGCTGCCTCTTGGGAACTCCCACTTGAGTTTCCGTCGTGCGGGGGCGATTGGACGTTGTGTGTGCTGCGACACGCCGATTGGTAGGAAAGTGATAATTAGACACAAGAGAGAGACTGACATCGTTTGAATTCATTTCAATCGACAGTGAGCCATCTGACAACTGTGACGCTGTCATTCAAGCTCGACCTCGCCCACAGTCTATGGAACGCGTTGGCCTACAACATGTGTGATCAATCGATCTCGCCAAAGCATCAACAAGTATCACCTATTTCTAGCGTAATGACAATTCGAAACTAACCAGGTTACCAGAGGGGGCACGTTCCAAGCCAACTGCGTTAATGAGCGACTCTGGGCTGTTTGAAATAGCGCCCAGAAACCCACCGAAACTATCTGGGACAGGGAAAGTATGTCAAAATGAGCCTGATTAGGTGAAACCCGCGCTGAACAGCCGACGACCTAATATCCGTGCACGACCCAACTTCCCCGAGTAGGCCGGTATCATACCCGTGGAACTCAGAAACTAGGCCCCAGTACGTGCTACGATTCAGGACTAATAAACCGAGGTGATACTGACTGATAGACGGATTATGAATCCTTAATGACTTGCGCACGAAAAAGCGAGGTCCGCGATCAGCTTGCTAAATTTGCACTAACTCCCCACGACTCCAACCCGCTGGCTCACGTGACCCGAGTGTCACCTCTGCGACTCGGTCTGTAGGACTAGCAGGCCCTCTGGGTGACTCCCACCTACCCCGAGATTTCTGTCACACGGAAGCGATCGGACATCTGTGTGCTATACTGACCCATTCCAGCGTCCGACAACCCGACAACAATATATACTATACAAGTACGACCATAACTACGGCAAGCGCAAAGTCAAAAATCCTTGTCATGTCCATTTCTTCTCGTATCTGAGGTTTCAAGGATAATTAATAGTCTTACTTTATCTCCCTTCTCCAGGGATCTGGAGGCAGGCATGGGGAATCAATTAATGGCACCATCAGAGACTATCAGCTATGTCTAGCATGATGGCGACTTGGAGTCGACCAGAAGGACCATATTCAAAATGAACCGCGTTAACGAGCGACTCTGGGTTGTTGAAATAGCGCTCAGCAAGACGCCGAAGACCGTCCAGGACCGGCATGTCAATTCGAGCGTGATAAGGCGCTGCACTGGTGTGGGTTTGACGAGAGCCTGCTGCATCGTAACGAGGTGAATACCAGTCATTCCCCTGATCCCACTTGAGCTGGACTTCAGCATGGCATATAGGAGCGGAGGAAGTAGGTACACACAACAGCTTGTTGACCAACAGGTTGTACCATCATCTGGCCGTTCGTAATTGTGGTAATATCGGTAGGGTTGTCGATACGTGGGGATTGATTCGCATACGGAGCGACTGGATCCTTCAGCAAAAAATCATGTCAAAAGAAGATAGGGCAACTTCGGAATATATGGTGCGCACGGTAGGAAACCATGAGTTCTGATAGTCTCTGGTATGCCTGGCCGCTTGATGGTCGTATCCGGACCTTGAACACCACGAACAGGGACAACCCTGGATGGGATTTTCTACTATGTCTGGCCGAGTTGCGATTTGCTGCTGAGCAGCAACGGGACTGGGATTATCCGATGTGGATGGGATCTACGGGACGAGGGATGGCGATGAGATGGCCTTTCCCCTCGAAACACACAATGCATAAGATAACGTACATGATCTTGCTGGTGGTGACGGTCAGTCCATTCACTCGACATTCCGAAGTATCAACAAGTGACGAAGTGGATGAGAGGGTCGATTTTTGGGAGTACAGAGAATATACTGGGAGGCTAGTAGATGGACGTGGTTCCGTGGCTCCCGAGACCGGATTTTAAACGAAAAGTACGCTCAACCTCACCAACTACCTGTAACATGGTAATGGAGAAAGGGAAAAGTGTTTACGAAAAACAAGGTCTCGTGAAAGCCTCGAGTCCTTCCAGACTGTCAACGTAGCTGACGCAATCCACCCCAACGGTATTGGTCCATTTTTGGAGCACTTCATTGACTGATACTAAGTCTACTAGTGCTAGTAATCAATGCCCCAAACAGTCCCATGACTGCGCTCGTGGAACCTCGCGCCAAGCGTGAAAAGCTTCCGCATTGAGTTCAAGTCTAACCTAGTAGGGAGGGGTAGGCTTCTTATGCCTCATTCGAACCATCTACGCTATACGGCATACCGTCTAAGGACAAACATATGTCAACTTCTCAAGACAACGTACTATCCATCCCGGGTGTTGTTACTGTAATGATTCCATACTGAGATCGACGTCCGGAGAAGGCACGTACAAGCGTTTAATTTTATTGGTACCGCCGAGGACCACATACTGATTTCGCCACACATCACCAATTTACGACAGCGCCTTCTGAACCAACGCTCAAAGACCACGTGTCTTCAATGATCGCTAATCCCTCTGTCCACTCAGGAGAGGGAGATATTTTTGATCGGGTGTTAAAAATACCCTTCCAAGACTGCCATTATGAGGTGAGGATTGTGGAAAGTAATTGTGACGAAGTGTATTTGATGCAGCTTGCAGAAGGACTTATCCTGGTTGTCCAGGAGAACTTGAAATCGAATCGATCATTTTTATTACACCGAGATCCGATCATTGTGTGACCCTCTACCACCCCCTTTCCAAAGTTCCTTCCTTCTTCCTTTGTCAGCCACAGTCTGTATATGAGATCACAGAAAATTTTCAGATTGTCGACCCAAAATCTTCAAAGTTCTCTTGTGGAAGAACGGAAAGGCTAGATAGTGACAGGCACGACCAACTGAAGGCAGTGCACGCATCCGAGTAACATAACGTATCTGACTGACATTGCCCCATCTGTACCATACTCCGAGTCTCCGAATAGCGCCGTTATTGTCATTCGAACACCTAATTTTCCGATCAGCTTCTCCTCGAACACCCAAAAAACATTAGCATACAAACATACTGTTCGTCTATTACAATGTTGTCTGATACCTGAATGGTCTTGTACGGCAAAACAGGAAATTGCGCTGTTACGGCCGCTGCCAAGCCATGTCGAAATGTGTCATATCATATATGATGTGAGGAGTGTGGGCCGATCTCCACGGTCAATTGATGGGTTATTCTGCATTGGGTACAACACGGAGCCTTAGCCCGAGAATTGGGCCCAAGACGGTGCATGATTTGCCTGACTTCTTGAATAATTGGAGACTTGTCGGGGCGTGTCAGCCTTCTGTCATATGCATAGTGTATCATCAACACTTTCGTCCTCTCACTCCCGTTACGGCTCTTACACCGCCTTCTTCCTGGGTGTGTTCCTCCTCCTCTCTGATGGATAAATCAGTGACTGATGGCGCAAAGGAACCACCTGAGTAAAATGCTCAGCTTGCGATTGCCTCATATATTCGGGGCACATTTCCCTGGCTTGCCTCTGATATCGATATCAGTCCGAGGCTCTACCGCAGGCACGCTACGCTCTCTGAACGAGATAACCCCTACCACAAGCCGTATCTCATATAATGCTAAGCTCATGTGCTAAGGGCGGGTGTTGTGAGACAAGCAACTAAGGGTACTGCGTCGAGAAGACAGGAAACCACGCACCTACGTCCATGAGACCGCGTGAAGTTGGTGCATGGGATGGCCTGCGAGTGGACTGCATGGTTAGAGCTCGTTGAAGAAAGACGTAAATTTTTACAGAAGAACTTGAAGTATTCCGGGGACTGGCCAAAGGAAGCTCAGAAATGCAATTGAATGGGTGCCAGGGAGGACGAGGTGGGAAATGTGGTTTCCACCGAATTAAAAAAACAAGCACATGTGTTTGAAATCGTGACACCGGGTATCGCCTGCGTTTGAGGTACAACTCCTTTCGTTTGAAACATGTGGAACGTTGGGCCAGATCGTTGTGCTTACTTGTGTTGTGCATGCGCCGAAGGACCCGGGGGAGTACGCCACCGGAGTGTGTGGAACTTGAATACTGTAAGGTTGACAGATTGTCGCTGGTTAAGTTTGCTTAATAGTCACCGGTTAGAGTTGTTGCCGACTACCGACTAGATTACTTGATTGTTACTAGCTAGAGTTGCCCGATTACAGCTGTCTGATTGTCGCTGGGTAGAATTGTTGTCTTCGGCTACAGTACAGCCGGAGGTCATGCAGCAGCACAGGCCGTCAAGTTTATGTAAATGATCACCCACCTGACAGGCGGCAACTCAGAAAACCTCCGACTCTGATTTGTTACAGTACTACTGTAATGCACGACCCGAACCAAGCGATAAAGCATCGAAGCAAACTTGAACCCCAGAACCAACATGCGGTGGTGGCGGTGGCGGAATAGGTGACAGGTAGTACTAGTGTGGTTCCACCAGCCAAAAAAGCTCTTGAATTCACTTACCATCACTTCAGCAAAAGGCGCTGCGTCATGTGCATTCAAAAAGAATACCGTGGACTGCAGGGGAGCAGAACCGGTCGATGAGGGTTTCAATTTTCCCCGTCCTAAACCTTGCCGCGAGCGTTTTGCGATCTCATATGATCACTTACAGGTAGCAACAGAGAGAGAGAACCTGCGGAGAACACCGACGGGAGCGAAATGGATCTCGGACCCCATTCAAGCACCGCCAACCCTAACCCGATGTACTGTACCGATTTGGCATTTGGCACCCACTTCACACAGTCCTTCCTCCAGACCTCATAGTAGCACACTACTTACGAGACGGACAGTGGCAGATTAGCCATTGGGCGCGGCATGGGCCCTACTGACATTGGCACGGGAGGTCGAACATTGTAGTCTGGTACTCTGCTTGGTACTCTGTACATATTTTTTCCCACATCACTGTAGGAAAATCCGCATCCATATGCCAAATTATTGAGACCTGCGACTGAGGTCCTATGGGAATCCCACGACAGAAAATGGTATGGGCACTGTGTGCGACGGTGAGACGTGAAGAGAAGCTAAGAGAAGTGTGCAGTGCAACTACAGACTTTGGGTCAAAAGTAGAAAAAGAAACCAATTTTTTGGTTTGCATATGAGTTTGAGGGCAAAGAAAGCCCAAGGGAAAATTCAGGGAAGCGATATTTGGGAGGAAGACGGTATCCTCTCAAAACGCAGCACGCATCATCTACCGTGCAGACACTGGCCATCAGGAATATATATATCACAAGGATATCATGTGCTCGCTCATGGTGTCAACCTACCAGGCAGCACACGCAGCCTCAGCGGGCTCCGCGCCAGCACGGCGCGGATGCGCGAGGCAAGAGCGGCGCCTGCGGCGAGCAGTGCCACGCCTCTATGAGACCGCAACCCTGCTTGGAGCTGGTGGAATTAGGACAAGGATAGGATGACACTGCCTACGCGTGCCGCTGGATGGTAGTATGCACATGAACTTACGGCCGAGGTCGAGTATCACGGGCGGAGATTATCAGTCAAGGTCGAGGGACTTGGGGATCGGCACAACAAATGTGGGGATAGCTGCTGCCAGGATCGAAACCGATGATAGAGGTATGAACCAAAGGCAGACGTGCTATACCAGACGGGCAAATTGGATAACAGGGACAATTATTCAGGTCTGTTGCCGTCACCTTTTTTTGCCTGATGGCACAAATGCCAGTGGAAGATCGAGGCGATTTGTATTCACACACATTTACATACAGTCACGTTGTCGGAAACATACCACGAAGGTAATTATTACCGACAATCATTACAGTAGGTCGTGATGAACCCAAAAATTTCAAGTCAGGGGAGACTCGGAGCCACGTAATAATCCTCCTTCCGCCGGTAACAGGCGCCAAGTTCCGCGACGAGGTCTGTGGCAAAAGTTGTGGTAGGTAGTCGCTGGAATGACAGCGCAATAAAGGCGGTAATCACGGAATCTTGGGGTGTGACGATTCCGGGGTCTCTTCAGTGCAGTACTTGCAGTCATTCTAGATGGTGTTCGGCTATTCCCGGGGCGAGGGAGAATGATGTCAAGAATTGGACGTGATTGCAGGTTGTATTCGGAAAAGATACCACTAACATAATACAAGTTTCGGCGCGAAGGGTTTACCTGTGCAGCCTGGAAGTGTCTGTGAAATGGGAGGCCTACTAGCCGTGAGGGTGGGCGGGAGAATGCGGTCGGAACGACTGCATAGGAGCGAAGTCTATCGTGAGAGTCTGAAAAATGGATAATAAGGTGAGGCAAAAGAAAATTTGGCGATGTGAGAGTGGGGCGGAAGGAGGTACGCCTATGAAGAATGGGGGTACCGCACTGGTTGGGCCAAAAACCACGTCCTGTCGCGAGGTTTTCATGCAAGATTACCCAGGAAAGAGCCACGCAGTTGCGTCTACACCAGACTGAGGGCTTTGATGCGTACGACCCTGTAATCAGGACAGCAGGGAGCTCTCATTAGGGATGGGCAGCGGGTTCAAGTGTAGAGGCGTTCCATACAGTTAGATGGGATCTAATTGAGTTCGAAAAAAAAAATTCCGGTTTTGGCATGCAAAATCAAATTTATGTTTCCAGCACGCTTGCTGCGGGCCGTCTCCAGTGACAAATTTCCAGTGGCAACACGATAAAAACCTGGATCGGACATGACACGTGAGGGCTTGGGCCGCCGGGCTGTGCCAGAATTACATACCATGACAATCCAGCACAGTACTATATGTCCGCGTCAAGCGGGGCGCCCTCATACCTCAGCGACGATCATTGTGTTTGGGTGAAAGACCATCATTCGACGTGATTGTAGGGGAAGATAATTCGTCAGTTGTTATCTCGCTCACAACTCGCAGCCGGTATTTTCATTGTTCCATTGTCGTCTGATCCCTTGTAAGAAATGCCGATGAAAGCTAATGCGGCAGAATTATCGCCTACCATACTCCACTCTTAGCCAGTCTCTCCAATAACAGAGAACATAAGACCTGCGAATGTTCGTGCGCGATCCAATTCCCCGCATAGCTTGTATCCGCACCGCATCGAGTCCGTCCCATTGGCTGAATGTCATCTCAGAACTCTAGAACACCGGGGGCCCAGTTAGTAGCCGCGATTCCAGAGTCCAGACCCACGAGCGGACTGTAAACCTTCAATGACTTTATTATAAGAGTACAAAAGGCTGAGAGACCACAGGCAGCCATGTGAGTGATGTGACGGACCTAAGTAGTTGGCCGACTAATTCGTCACTGACTCAATGCTGATGTTCAATACGCAATCAGTTGCCTAATATACACTATAATTCCCACGACCTGCTGACGTGCCTCACGTGCTCAGGTTTCCTGTGCAACTACTGACTGCCAGTAGAATTGGACTGACAGTGCCGATGGAGGCCTCCCACCTATTTTTCTGTCACACGAAAGCGATCTGACTGTGCGTGCTAAACCAAACTCAGAAGCTGACTACATTCCATAATCTCACAAATTCATATACAATCCGAGCATTTTACCGAGCATAACCAAGTGTAAAGAATTTTTGTCATATCCTCTCCTCCCCACCTACCAGACGATTCAAGGACACTAATACCGCTTACATTGGCACCCTTTTCAATAGAACGCCGGAGGGTGGCCTTGAGTAATCAATCAGAGAATATCAGCTATTTCTAGCATGATGACGACTTGGGGTCGACCAGAGGGACCATATTCAAAACGAACCGCGTTAATGAGCGACTCTGGGTTGTTGAAATAGCGTTCAGCAAGACGCCGAAGACCGTCCAGGACCGGCATGTCAATTTGGTCCTGATTAGGCGCTGCACTGGCGTGGGCTTGGAGAAAGCCCACAGCCTCGTAACGGGGCGCATATTGGTCATTCCCCTGGTTCCACTAGAGAACTTCAGCATGGCATGTAGGAACAGAGAACGTGGACACACAGGAGCTTGTCGACCAACAGGTCGTATCATCATCTGGCCGTTCGTGATTGTGGCGATACCGGTAGGGTTGTCAATGCCCGGGGACTGATTCGCATTCGGGGCGACTGGATTCTTCAGCAAAAAATCACATTAGAAAAAGATACGGCAACTTCGGAATATATGGCGCATACAGTAGGAAACCATGGGTTCTGGTAGTCTATGGTTGCATGGCTGCTTGATGGTCGTATCTGAGCCTTGAGCACCATGAACAGGAGCAACTCTGGACGACGTTGTCCGTATCTTGCTGAGTGGAGGTTTGCCGTTGTCCAGCGGGACCGGAACCATCTGACATAGATGGGATCTACAGGATGAAGCGTGGCAGTGAGTAAAGCATGTCACTCGAAGGTCGCAATAAGATAGCATACACGATCTTGTTGGTGATGAGGGTTCGACCATGCACTCGTCATCCTGAATCAGCAGCAGGTGAGGATGGGTGAGAAGATATGTCAAGGTGGCAGATGATGGCTCGGGGTTGGACGAGCTATTAAATACTAGTACGATAGCTCCCCCAGCGGAATTTTATCTCTGAGTTGTGCACGAAAGTACTCAAAGTAGTAAGGGTAAGGAAAGGTGCTTATGAAAGCACGAAGGCCCTCCCAGTCCAAGTCGTCAAGAAACAGCCGATGAAATCCCCACATTCTGGTAAGGAACCAATTCTGCGGCCCTGTCACTGGCACTTCACCATCTTGCAATGAAATTATTTTTACCTTATATCCCGCGGATTCCGGAAAGGCGCGAACATCGGAGCCTAGTCACAGGAATAGGTGGGAGAATTATCAAACACAGGTAACTGTTCACACGACATACTGTAGTGCTACCAATGTGAATTGGTGGCGGGTTTGTTGCATTTTGCACAACTGGCGTCGATCTCGCCTTGAACTGCAACCAGGTGCAGAACTTCACCACCTATGGGTGACTTTGTGTATCTTCATGTGCGATGGGAATGATAGGAAGCGTCAACGAACCTTTATGATGCATGATGTTCCAGGTGACTTCCTTCAACTTGAACGTCTCGAACACACGTCAATATCATCATCTATAGCATCATGATGTGCTCAGAACAAACCAATATCAAGCTTTCAACACGGAATGAGATGCATTTATGTTGTCTGTCAGCCAGTGAACCACTGGCAGTGTACCGTATTGAGATACTCGCCATGGTAAGTAAGTGCCTGTACTGTAGTTCATCACTAATTTTTTTATTGATACCGAAAGTCACGTGATTACCCCACAGGCCGTTAAAACGGCATTCATTAAAGTAGCCGGTCTCGACAACCCCGGCATTGAATCTCAATTCAATTTCTCCTTGCTCTATGCAGTAGGGCATGACTGGAGGTTCAGAATACCTTTCCAAGAATCCCCTCCTTATGCGAACTTTTGCGGCGGATGAAGAAGTGAGGGGAAGGAACAACAATGTGTATTTGTTGTAGACCAGGGGAATTGTATCGATCGTTCTTGTGTATGCGAGGACTTAATTTGCGCCGAGATCTGGTTTTCAGACCCTCGTATACTTCTCTGTCACCCTTTTTCTTCCTTCCTGTGGCGCACATCAGACCATTCCTGGAGACCATCCGTGTCCACTGATGATCATCCCCTCTCTCCCCTATCTGTATAGAAGATCCGAGAAGAAATATGATTGGTGGTTTAATCTCATCCATGATCTCGTGTGTAGGAGTGTGGCTAAAAGAGGGGGACAAGAATTGGGGACATCGGAGTCGGAGTGATATACTAACACTGCCCCAATAGCTGCCCCATCAGTGCATCAGCACGTCCTTCAAACCTTCAAATTGCTCAGTCATTCGAATACCAGCATATAGCTTCAAGTGCCTCTATTTACGCCCTCCGACTATTAATTTTTTGCATAGAGATATCGCCGTGTGGCATAAACGAGAGACCGCGGCCTGTCACGGCCATCTTTCAGCGCCCTGTCAAAGATCTTCGAAAGTGGTGAGCTGTAAATCTAGCTCTCCATGATTGAAGGTTGAAGACTCGACTAAGGTGAATCATTCGATCCTATCGATCATCCTCCACTTGTTTTAATTGCCACCGAGACCTTCCAGATCTATTTCCTGCTCCCAGCAGCCACAGGTGCGCTGTATGTATAGCGACACGACTCTTCAATACACCACTTCCTCCCGCCGACTGGCCCTGAAGAAGCGTCGTTATACTGCTGAGTGGAATGTTCAATTTGCGCTTGGCTCATTCATCCAGTGCGTATTTCCTAAATATGCCTGTGACATCAGTCAAATCAGTCCGTTCTTCCGCGCAGGACGGCGCCACACTCTGCAAACGACCTGACTTTCGTAGAATGGTGTTTCGTATCTTGCTAGGTGGAAGTGCAGAAGGCGGTCATTGTGGACAAGGGAAATCAGGAACTAAGGGTGGCAGCGTCGAATAGATAAGGCACGAAACATCTACATACCTTGGGAGCATGTTATTATCCGTGTGGTAGTGGGGCATCATGGGACTCCGTCAAACTTTGGTACATGAGCGGATTCACCGCGAGGATTGGTGGGAAGGAGGGCGGCCACGCTGGTTCGGGCGTATGAAAGGAACAGGGAATGACAGCATAGGAATCACTATCTGAGCAATCGGTTTGGGTGAGGTGCCGCGCGGAAGTGGTGGTGGTAGAGGAGCTTATCGAAGAAAGTGCGAAAATATTTACTGTATGGAGAAGTATTCCGAGAAGATAGGTGGCTTGGAATAGCAATTTGAAAGTGCGTGACGACGGGGTGACTGTTCCATAGTCCACCCGATTTGGACAGGCTTGCATGCTGTTCAATCAAGTCACCGAGTATTTCTTGTGCGGTACGAGCGCCGAAAGGAGTGGAGCCCACCGGAAGGCCCGGGTGAGCTATCTGATTGTCGCCAGCTACCGCTATCTCCGAGGTGCAGCCGTACCGGAGGTGCTTTGCAAATCACTCTTTATGCGGTAAGTTTGATCAAGCAACTGACAGACCGTCACAGACTGCGACAGTCACCCAGGAAGTTTTAAATTGGAGTAGTCAGACCCCGAGAGGAACGGGATCCGGTGGAAGGAAGAGGATGTTTACGAGCGCCGCCTAATTTTGGACGTCAGGGGAAATGATCTTGGCCAAGTGTGCGATGAGTCACGGATTTGATGGGTGATAAGAAAAAAATTAGCAGGGGCGGTCGCCACACCGAGCTGCGGGACCAAGCTGCACTTTCGAACTCAGGCTGTCCCGTTCCAAACCTTTAATGTGGCATCTATCCCACCGTGATGCCTTCAAGTTTGTATTACATGATCACGTACTTGTGGGCAACAGCGGCTAACTTGCGCCCCGGGCATTTTTCAGTTCCCCACCATGCACGCGGTGAGTCGGACCCTGCCCTGGCACGGCAAGCGGTTTGATGTCAGCCATTGTCATTCGTCAAGCCGGCCAGTAACATTGATTTTGATTGATCGTACACCGTGGTCCGCGTGTCCCGCTATGTGATATCCCGATGCGACACTGGATGACGCTGAACAGGAACTGCCAGTGACTGATAGGCCTCGCAGACTGAGGTAGTCTAAATTGAGACCTTGAACAGCTGTTGTACAACAAGTAGGGCTAAGCGGAAACTGGTCCCATATTAGTGTGTAACCGGAGCGAAGAGTGTTTGTAAAAGGAATGCGAGGTATGAGTTTTTATGACTTCAGGCACGGGCCGCACGGCGGGCCGGGCTTTGGGCTTATCTGCCTTATCACGCTGCTAATGAATTGTAAGTGTGATAAGTCCGGTAGTAGCAACAACGCTGCGAACCTGCGACGTTGAAAAAATTAAAAACTCACCATGCCCGTTATCGAACCTGTATCTTCATAATGTGAATGTAGATGTCCGGCATGACCCTCGCCCGACTTATGGGCTGGGACGACACGTTGCTGGCCGACGCTTGGTTTCAACACTGACAATGGTTTGTAGCGTGAATTTCCTCGTCATTATCTCGCGTATAGCGGCCGGTTTTTATGATGATTGTTGCTAGCAGGCTAATTTTTTTGCTCCTCGACTGTATATAAATTGGGGTCCACATGGAAAGGATGATAAGATAACGCTGTCTCCCAGGGCCGGTCGAGATACAGTATGATATATGATCGCCGGGAGTTGCCGATTCTCATCCCGCAACTGCTGCGCCAGTGTACGCCACAACAGTTCAGATGTTGGCTTAAAAGGCCGCAGAATCAAATCCGTATCATGCCCATCGCCTCCTCTCCCTATCCTCTACACACCCTCGATCACTTCGAATAATATACAACCAACCACTTCTATGGATTTCAACCAGTATCCCTCCAGGGCCTCCACTGAGCTCACAGATCCAGCAAGGGCACTGATGGACGACACCTACCTCCCTTCGTCGCCAGTCGAAAGGCCATTCAAATGACCACACTGCGCATTTAGTAAGCCGGAGACCATGTATATCTGAAATTGGCTCACTCTTCTGGTTAGCCTCTGCGCGTAAGTATAACCTCAAGATACACATTGGAACACACACTAAGGCTCTAGTAAGGCGGTTCGGCTGTAGTACTTGCGGCCGTAGATTTAGTCGCAAGCATGACCTCCGCCGTCATTGCGGAACCATACATCGGGACGGAATGTCGTCATCGTTGTCTTCATAGTCAATTTGCCTACACATTCTTGATGTATACATACTGTTTGGTTCCCCCAATGCACCCTGCAGCTAATCGCGCTAATAAAAATACCGCTAAGTTGTCTGTGGAATCGTCTGTTCGCGCTTTGCCGCCGCTTCATGTGACGAACGTTTAGGAAGGCGTCACCTTTGGTGGGTGAATAGCGTCATCTTCGGATTCCACCTCGTCACGTCCGTATCACGCACTGAATGAGATTGAGGGTTGTCTGGCTTGGACAATACAGTACACTGTGGGTGAAGCTGTGAAGAAGCGTATAAGCCCGGGAGTGCCCGGGGTCACTGTGATTTCCTTTCTTCCCCTCACGTTCTGGCTTCAAAATCTTTACGATCAAGTTGTCGCATCGCACCTTTGTTCATATTCTGCCTTCTCTTTAAAAGGTGGGGTTGCCACATCAGGAATCCATTTGGGAATCATTGACACAAAACATAGTATTAGTCAAATGATAGCGCGCATTTCTATAAATTCAGTTTGTATACGCTGGAGACTGGCGTCAAGGCTGTTCCCTGGGTACGAGATACATGGAGAGGTTATAGGTGACTGAGAGGAGCCAGAAGACCGCCCAGAAGATGCTGCTCGGGGTTGCACGGAAAAGACTGACCAATAGAACAGGTGGGTAGTAGACCCCGGGGGTGGCTTTCCCAAGTCTGCAACAAGCTTCTCCGAAGATTCTGTAAAGACGCGGCGCAGCCAGCGAATCATATACGATCCGAATCCAGCGTTAAGGTCCCATGTAAATTACGTGCCTGACTGGTGATCACGTGATTACACCTGCAGGCCATCTTCCCTCTCGCAAGTAACTCGTCCACGGTCCATGCGCCTTCTAGACATCATGTGAGGCATGTGTGAGCGCCAAAAAAGCATGAACTACGCATTGAAAGCGCTCAGCGCTGAGGCATTGACCGGGCAGTATGCCACGATATAATGAAGGATAACGTAACCAGTCCCATAGCCGGGACTGGTAAGGTCGGTGCGCCTTCTTGAACCCACCAAGAATGGGGTCTGAAAAAAAAATCAGATAAGATAAGTCGTAGGGAGTTGAAGGTGAAAAAGGATAATATGCGTCGAAAAAAAAAAAAGCGGCACGCACAACAGAACGGGGGGAGATACAGCCCATCAGGAATGTAGATCAGGGTCAACACATGTACGCGCCCAGGGTCCGACTGCATGGTCCTCAACCTAACTAATGCATGCGCAGTGGGCTCTGCGCCAGCGCGGATGCGAGGAAGGGCTGGAAATCGCGTCCTCGCTCGGAGCTGGGGCTAGGATCGGCACAAAGACCATCACCCGAGGGTGAGGTGTAAACAGCGCCGGTGGGTGACTATGGAAGAGTCGAGGCCTATTATCGGCAGTTCGTGCATAAGCCAGGAGGATTGACACTGGCAGGCTGCTGCTGTCGCTTCGGAGGCCAGATGCATTATTGGTGGATAGAAGCTCAATATAATATCTCGCCTCGTTGGATAATACCGGTTTAGGCTTATGCGAATTGATGCTCGGCTGTGTTCAGGCAGCCCATCCCTGTTTGCCTCAAGCGCAAGGACCTCAAAGGCGAACTAGAGCGCGCCATTTTTTCCACTTACATGCACCAAAACCGCGGGACCTGCGCGTGCGCACCTCAGTGTATACTCATTTATGATCCTTCGAGAGAGTGACCAATGGAGTCTGTCTGACACAGCTCCGTCAAGTTTGGGACCCTCTCCCAATCGCCGGCCCAAGTCCTAGCGAACCTTGAGACCGCACTCCCTGCCATCATCGCTGCCGTTCGCGGTGGCTGGGACAATGTTCAGAGTCTCAACATCAAGTACACGAAAAGCCTCTCTCTGCCTATCTGGTCGTGTAAACTGGGTACCGGAGAAGGCGCACGATGGCATGGCTTAACCCTCGAAGACGAGGAGAGCGGGGAGGATGACGAGACGGTAATGCCGAAGATTCCATATAAAGTGAAAACGACCAAGGCTAAAAAGCATCCTCCTGGTACCATGTAGAATGGCGGAACGGATGGTGCGAGTTTGTGGCTGAAAGTGAGGCAAGCCAGCATGTGCCATCCGGTGCCGCACGGCCATGTACTGAAGGTGAAGCTGAAAAAAGCTCGTAAAAGCTCGAGGCAACGGTTTACCTGAGCAGGCTTGACCTATTTGAAGCTTCTCGTTGAACGGGCGTTGAGACACGGCCCGAGGGACGAGGGCGGGGTAACAGCCGGATAATGCAAGGGAACTAGGCGGGGGCGGTCGCGGGAGTCGGAGGAGCGAAAAGGGCACGGGAATGTGGTCACGTGGATCCCACGCACTTTTCTCATCTCCCCCACCTTCCGTGTATGTCCGTTAATGAAAACGATGCCAGATTGTTCTGGCGGAGCAATAATCCTTCTCAGCCTGAGGCTCAGGACCTCAGGACCGAGCCTTCCAATTCTCTTCATTCCTGGTAACCCTCCTCGGTTGTGCGAGCATTTTCCGGGGCAACAACAACATATGCTGCATTAGTAGACGGGGCATATACGCAGATGCAAGTTGAGCACTCTGGTTTAACACTCTGGAACCGAAGTGTGCCTCTCGGCTGGTGATCAATTCCCTATTATATGCGGTACACAAACATAGCAGCCAGTCACGGTGACAGTTGACCCACACTTTCGTTACCTCAGGTCAAGGTCTGCTTCAACGTGCTTGCATTAGGATAAACATCGCCTCTGGGGCACTCTTACTCGGACTTCTATCATGCGGAAGCGATCGAATGTTGTTGACGCAGTTGCGCGGCGCCAAATCTCTTGGTAAGAAAGTAATTGGAAGAGGGAATCTGACACCATTTAAACACTAACTATCCATCTTACAACGATGACAGCAACTCGAAAGCATAACAAATCACGAGATCCACACCATATCCTCTTTCTCCTGCTCCGAGAGTGACGATAGACAGGCAGCTGAGACTTCTTCTGTCCCCATCTCTGTGGGACGTTGACTGACACCTATAGCCAATCAATCGATAGTATCCCCAGAATGTCACCTATTTCTACGGTAATGATGACTTGGAATCTACCTGAGGGCCCTGACTCCAAGTAAACTCCACTAACGAGCGACTCAGGATTGTTGACATAGCGCCCAGCAAGACGGCGAAGACGCTCCGAGACCGGTATATCAACCACCTGAGCCTGATCAGGCTCCGCACCGGTTTGGACCTGGAGAGGGTCCACTGCGTCAGGCAAAGGTGCATACCCAACGTTCTCTTGACCCTGATAGAGCTAGATTTCAGACAACACACTAGAGCTTGCGGAGCGACAGTCCATACCTGACTCTGGCCGTCCACAGTAGCAACGACGGTAGTAGGGTGATCTCCACCGAGATTTTGATTCCCATATGGGTCCTGGTATTCCATAGAACGCCCGACCGATTGAGGGTTATATCCGTTTCTTGAGCACCACGAACAGGGGCAACCCTGGATGACATTGTATAGGACTGGCTGAGTTGCGATTTCCTCTTGTCCAGCAGGTCCATGATTATTCGATCTAGATGGTATCTACGGGATGATGAATGCAATGTTAGTGAGCAAGCTTGTCCGTCGAGAGACGCAGTAGATGGGATCACATACATGACCGTGTTGGTGGTGAGGGTCAGACCATATGCTCGCCATCCCGTAATTACTGGAAGGTGTAAATGGGTGGGAAGGTCAACTGAGGTTACAGCGGTTGGCCTAGGATGGGCGAGTTGGGGTAGAAGGTTGCTGTGTGCGGGGAATTCTGGGAAGAGGGAGGGCTATTAAAGTAACAGGGAATGATCTGCTACGGTGAATGATGAGGAGAAAGAAGAGCCATGTGCCTGTAGCTATATAGGAAAGGTTTAACGCCATGGCGAGAGCCTGGGGGAGGATAGCATTTGAGCAGCAATTGAAAGCGTGACGACGAGGTGGTAACGGCGCCGTGTACCACTGGATCTGGGAGAGTGTGTGCGCATGCGGATTGCAATCAGGAACCGGTACTGCCTGTGTTCGAAGTAAACACGAGTTGAAGCATTTGACAACAATTTGAGATCTAGATCGTTGTGCTCACTTGTTGTGTACAGCGCCAATAGGAAGGGACTGAGAGGAGCGCCTCTGGGTTGCCGGCCGGCCACAGCTCTCGGCCGGACTCTACCAAGCGCGGCCCGTCAACGCGACCGACTCATCCCGATCCCGACCAACATGGTGGCCAGTCACCCAGCACAACTTAAATAACAACGCATGCAGTTGTCAACCCGATTGCATCCGCCGTGTTCAGGAATAGAGGGTAGGCTATGCATGACCTAACCCTAGATATACGGGACCAAAAAAGAAAAAAAAAAAGGCACAAGACAGAGAAGAGAGAAGTCATATGGCCCCTTACAGCAACGGGGGATCTGGGTCTAGGACTTGGGATTTGGGACTTGGGGTTGCTTCGGGGATCTCGGAAAGCGACTAGTGTGACAGCGATGTCCGATGTTACATAACATAATATGAGTTTATTTTTGACAGCTTTTTTTCGGTGTTTTCCAGACAGTCACAAGGTGCGTGATGTCCTGCAGAACATGTAACACCTGCTCGTCGTGTTGCTGCGGTTGTAGTTGGCTGTCCTGTCGATGGCTCTCTTTATCAGACATGGTGAGGAACAGTGGGGAACAGGGATGGGCCCAACATAGGCTAAAAAGAAGGTTTCACGCATCGCACTCCCCAAGATCTTGCCCAAGATATCCTGTGGGACATCACGCACTTTGTGACTGTCTGGCAAACGCTAAAAATAAGCTGTCAAAAATAAACTCATATTATGTTATGTAACATCGGACATCGCTGTCACACTAGTCGCTTTCCGAGATCCCCGAAGCAACCCCAAGTCCCAAATCCCAAGTCCTAGACCCAAATCCCCCGTTGCTGTAAGGGAGTTCAGATCTTCAGATACCTGTTGGTACGGCCATGTTCCCGGTTTGTGTGGCCACCATGCCATATTAATATTGTTTTCGTATCTATTGCTTTCGTATCTCTCGTTGGGATCATCCTCTTGGTTTCTTCACATGTTGGAAGGTGGGACCGATCGATCACCATCAGATCATGATCCGCCTGATCCCGTCCTTTCTCGGTGTCTACACTCCTTTTTTTAAACTCTCTTCAATTTGGCCCCATTGCCAATCGTACACGGCACCGTTTTCCCCACGCCGTCATTGGCCTCGAACTATTCCCCATTCCTATTCCTCCGCTTATCCCCAAGCCCAGAGATGCACGAACTGACATGATAGGTTCCCCGAGGATGGGTGAGGGTGAGGTTCAACACTCTAGTATCCGAATCGCCTTGCTTTTCTCCTCAATCGATCGTTCGTCGCTTGTCCATCCCACTTCCCTGGCTTCGTCGAGCACCTCGTAAACATCTTCAGTTGCTTTGCTCCTTTCCTTTTACCCACACAGCCAGCACGTAATCTCCATTTCATGGCAGCATCCCTTCCCACCCAATTTCAAAATCGTCAGAAGGACAAATGTACTGGATATTCAAGTTGTCGGTGTCGCTCCGAACGTCTAGAGGAAGAAAGAGACGCCCATCGGCACGGGCTTCTCCTATCGCTCGCTACAGGTGTTGAAACTTCCTGTGATACGTTCTGGTTTTTGAAACATTTTCGATCGTGCCGTCCTTTACGTCCCTTGTCCATATTCCGCACTTCCTCACGACTCTTTGTGTTATCGCATCAGGGATCAAGTAGGGTGACGCGGTGCTTTATGTCCTTCAGGATCTCAAGGATTCACTCCGTTAGACTTGCTAGGAGCTGCGGAAATACGACGGGAGGATAATATGACATCGCTGTCACTGCAACAACTCGCTCCAAGCGGCCGCCGATCTCTTGACACAACATTTGTAAATTAGACCAATGGCAGTGCCTTTCTCCCCCTTCTTTTTGAGTCCGAGTTGCATACAGCTTGAGACCAGCGTCAAAACGCGAAATCAAATGTACATGTTACGCGACTAAGAGGGCCTGAAAGATGCTGCTAGCGGATGAACAAAAAGAAACGAGTCGTTGGTACAGGTGTGATGACCGGGATTGGGTAGGGTCGAAAATGACCCGGAATGTATACCGTGAGGAGTCACCAGTCGGGGGGTCGAAATTTTGACCGAGGACGGTCAAACCAAACTAAAAAGTTCAACCACCTGATCGTCCGATCCGCCGCTGTCGGGGTCGGGTGCTGAATCTTCTCGGTCTTCGTCCAGGTATACTTTGGAGAGCTCTTCGCGCTCGACGAGGCGTGTGTCTGGAATCGGTGTGCGGGAGTGGGTGTGGTAGGGGACGAGACGAAAGGCGGCAAAACGAAACTTGGAGACTGTGCCGTCGAGCTCAGCAAGTCGGTAGGAGCTATTAGGGATGTGGCGGATGACGACCATGGGTCAAACGTAGCGGGCTTGGACTTAAGTGCTAAGTCGGTCTCGATACTCGAGTTGCGCACCTGTACGAGTGCGCCCAACTGGAAGTTGAAGTCCTTGATGGTCTCCTCAAAGGTGCGCTCGAATTGCTGCACAGACTTGAAGCGGCTTCGAAGGACGTTGGTGTGGATGGCAGCAAAGGTAGGCTTCACGCTTTTTGAGCTGGTGCGTTCGGATTGTGAGAAGGCTGGCTGTGTCGAGTTTAGGGGATGTCAGGAACGAGGTCGTCGCACGATCTGCCCAGAAAGCATGAGGGGCGACGGCGGGCCATTTCGAGATGTTGCCTTCGCATGCTTTGACGATCGACTCCCGGATCGGTGCCCGTATTCGACGATCCCGTTGGCGCGTGAGTTGTAAGCCGAGATCCGGATGTGCCTAATGCCATAGCGGTCAGGAGGAGGTCGAGGGCGGCGATAAACCCCGTGCCGTTATCCGTCACGATCTACAGCTGCCCATCTGGACAGAATGTCTTCGAAGAGGAAGGCGGCGAGGGTGCGTGCAGTTTCAGCGCGAAGGCCATGCCATTCAGGCCAGGGGTAAGGGAAATCCCACCTTTACGATGTAACGGAAGCCACAGTAGGCGGCACGAACATGGCGTCGATGTATGCTTTGCGGAAGAGGGGAGCGGGAATGACGACAGTGGAGGAATCCGAACTTTGGTGGTCTGGCGGAGCTGGCACTCATGCAGGTAGTGATGTACTGTCTGATATCGTGAGCAATCGAAGGCCACCAAAGGCAATCTAAAAGGGTGCGCAGCGTGGCGTAGTAACCCTTATGGCCGAGCGCGTCGTGCGCCTGTTGGAGGACTTCATTGCGCTGCGATGGTTTCAGCACAAGCTGGTGTCGGCCTTGAGCCTATCCCCTCCATAGTCATCCGTCGCGGAGGAAGAAATGCCGCGCACATTTAACAAATTTCTTGAGCTCGGACGGCAGCAACTCATGCACTCGGGCTAGGTCGCCGAGAAAGCCATCCATACGTTCTATATTGTCATAGCGCTTCGAAAGGTGCGGGCTGGGTTGAGAGGAGCCGGACTGGACTTGTGGCGAGGGTGTTGTCGCGATGGTGGCTGGTTGATTGGTCGGCTGGGATGCTGCTACAGTGGAGGGGTCAGTCGCTCCGTTTATTGACGTGGTGAGCGTAGAGATTTGTATTGCGCTTGAAAGAGGTTGGGGACTTGAGGGTGCTGCGATGGTTGTCTGAATGAGTGCTTTAGTCGCGGAGAGGGTTCTCAATGGGGCTATTTGGCCCGAGATGGCGGTTTGCGGCATTCCTTACAAGGTGAAAAACGGGGCCGCGCGTGCGAGTTGTGCATGTTGAAGGAATGTGCGATTTCGGGGGCTTGCGGGCAGCCACTGTAAGATCATATCGATTGCTCGGTCAGACGGGAAGTTCATCACTGACTTCTGAGTTATTTACGATGATCGGCTGTCAAAAAACACGGTCTTAGCCGAGCCGAAGCCAGGGTCGTCACGGTAACAGTACATCTCGTACACAGCCTCGCGCCGCCTGCATCGAAAACAGAGAACACCCCTCGTAAGTTACACTTGTACCCTAACCTCCCTTTCCGTCGTCGCTCCTTCCCCTCTGGACCAAAGATCCCGAACGATCAATGGCCTCCATGTCATCTACTGTGCAAGCAACATCCTCAACATCCTCCACTCCCAACATCCAATTGATCACCGATGCCTTGGTCAGCTATGCGAAGGTTACTGGAATAGACCTTTCCAAGAACCCATTCGCTGCCGCTATCGAACGGGCAAATTCTCCTGGGGCTATCTTAGAACTGCTCCAAGAACGGGAGAAGGCATTCAAGGACTATAGGGAAGGGAATCGGAGACTGATCAACTGCCTCAACCCGGCCGTGAATATCATTCAAGCGTTCTCGGGCATTCTAGGCGAGGCCGTCAGCCTCGTAAGTCACACATGCCATTCGATAACTCTTATAACGCGACTTCGTCAGGTCCCCTTCCCACCAGCAAAGGCGTTGTTCGTTGGGATCGACGTGCTCCTCTCTGTTCGTCCCTTTAATACGCCCTTTAACCAGTCCCCTTGTGATATATGAGTTTTCCAGGCCGCCAGCGGAGTCGCGTCGAGTTACGATGCCCTCCTGAATCTCTTTGAGTGCTTGGGAAATTTCCTCAAGCGTCTCGAGGTCTATACAACAATTCCGCCTACTCCGATGATGATGGATCTCGTCATCAAAATAATGGCCGAGTTGCTTTCGGTACTTGCATTGGCTACAGAACAAATCAAGGAGGGGCGGTTCAGTAAGTGCGCCGTCGATATACGTTACTTATGCTCAATATGTCACAGGGAAATTCGTGAAGAAGTTACGGGGAGATGGGAAAGAAAAGATACAGGCTGCCCTCGAGAGATTGGATCGGTTAACGAAGGACGAAGGACTGTCGGCTGTTGCACAAACATTGGGTGTCGTCCACGGTATTGCGGGGGTGGTTATGGGAGGTATGCCTACTTTCGTGATTTCTCACAGATATTTATCTAAATAATCCCATTAGATGGAAGGACACAGATGAGTGGCGTTGGACAGAATTCGGGTATGCCTCTCGCTCAAAACAGGTAACACCCTTACTGACTTGAGGTCGTTGTCGCTCTTCACCAAGCATCAAACGAAATGAACAAGATGAAACGTTTGTCGTTTGTCTTTCCCCTCTTTCGTTCCCGAGACTGACCGTATTCTGTAGGTGACCAGCTACAAAAAGATGTTCAACACTGGCTGTCTCCCCCTGATCCGTCGATAAATCAAAACTTCGTTTCGAAAGCACGATATAAAGGAACCGCAGCATGGTTCTTCGAGAGCGGTGCGTTAACAGAATGGAAGGCGAAGGGGTCACTCTTGTGGATTCATGGGAAACGTACGTCGTTCGAACTACCAATCAGTTCCTACATCTATAACTTGTTCATCCTGTAGCGGGGGCAGGAAAGAGCACAATTCTGTATGTCATAACTTTCTTGAATTGTTCGAGATCATTCATGGGCCTACTAGATCGGCGATTATTCAAGACGTCAAGGGCATGCATGCAGCAGAATTGGCCACGATGGCATACTATTACTTCGATTTCCGAGATGTGAAAAAGCAAGACTGCTACGGCCTGCTCTCCTCCCTCGTTTCGCAGCTTTCTGCCGAATCGGATTCTTGTTACAATGTCCTCTCCAAGTTGTATTCGGACAACAGTCGCGGCATGCGGAAACCCGACAATGACGCGCTGAAAAAATGTTTGGCGATATGTTGAGTCTGCCGGGACAAGGCCAAATTTACATCATTGTCGACGCTCTCGACGAATGCCCCAATTTCCGGGACGGCCATCCAACCGCGAGGAGGTCCTGGAGCTGATTGAAGAACTTGTTGACTTAAAACTTCCGAATCTACATCTCTGTGTGGCCAGCCGGCCGGAGATGGATATCCGAATGGTGCTCGAGTCATTGACGTCGCTCAAGATTTCTCTTCATGATGAAAACGGGCAGAAGCAGGACATTATGGATTACATCAAGTCCGTTGTCCATTCAGACAGAACTATGGGTAGATGGAGAGAGGAGGACCAGAATCTGGTTATTGACACGCTGTCCCAAAATGTGAACGGCATGTAAGTTGTCCCCTACCTCGTCTCTCCTCTTTAGCTTATGATGAACGCCTATGTGATATTGTAGGTTTCAGTGGGTCGTCTGCCAGGTTGACAGACTGTGTCGCACTTTTCCTGCAAGCATTCGGAGCGTGTTAAAGGACTTGCCAGAGAGTTTGGATAAAACATACGAGCAGACACTATTGGGCATCGATAAAGAAAAACGAGTATATGCTCAACGTTTGTTCAAGTGCCTCTCGGAATCCATTTGCCCGCTTCGCGTCGAGGAGCTCGGAGAGATATTTGCAGTCCAGTTCGATGCGACAGCCGGCCCATCGTTCAACGAAAATTTGAGGCCACCGGACGCAGAAGAAGCGATAATGTCGGCATGTACTAGTCTCATTACTATCGTTAATCGGGAAGGCCAGCGAATCGTACAATTTTCGCATTTCTCGGTCAAAGAGTACTTGACATCGGAGCGACTCGCGGCGGCCGAAGAGCGCCTTTCATACTATCACATTCTCCCCGAACCCGCACATACCGTCCTTGCCCACATTACCCTCAGCATCCTCCTCCATCTCAACGACGAAATCGACAGAGATACGATGGCTCACCTTCCCCTCGCCCCGTATGCTGCTCAGTACTGGGTCAATCATGCCCAGTTCAGGAACGTATCATCGCATATTAAGGAGGCCATGGAACGTTTATTTGATCCCGCACAGCCACATTTCGCGGCATGGGTCTGGCTATACGACATGGACCGTTATTGGACGGAGCGAATGCCCACGATGCATCCGACGAAGTCCGAGGCTGGACCACTTTATTATGCCTCTCTGTGCGGTTTCGTTGGTCTCGCGGATCACCTGATCGCTTCTCATTCACGGGACGTCAACAACAAGGGCGGTTTTTACACAACTGCATTACATGCCGCCTCAGCCAGGGGACATTCACAAGTCGCATCGCTTCTCCTTAGAAATGGTGCCGATCCCGACTCTCGTGACCATCTCGGCAGAGTTCCACTTCATAGAGTGTCACAGGGCGGACAGCTCGTCATGGCGAAATCATCAGTCGAGATCGCGCGTCTCCTGGTCAATTCTGGCGCGGATGTGAATGCCACCGACGATGAAGGCTGTGCCCCAATACACGCGGCAGCGCAATCTGGGTATCGTGAGATTGCGGAACTGCTATTGGGATCTAGTGCAAGTCTCGATATTCGGAATAAGAAGCAAGAGACACCGTTGAATCTGGCCTGTGCTAGTGGGAAGCCCGAGATGGCGCACTTCCTTATAGATCGTGGCTCAGACATCAATTCCCGAAACGAGGAAGGCTTCTCTCCATTCCATGCTGCGTCACGATGGGGACATGTTGACGTCGCACGGGTATTGCTAGACCGCGGCTCTGATGTGAACGCATGCGAGACGCGAAGTTGGACCGCACTCCATTATGTGTCATGCCTTGGATATCTTGACATCGCAAAGTTGCTGATCGATCATGATGCAAACGTTGACTGCCGGGATGACTATCAGCTGACTCCCTTGGCCATGGCATCGAATTCCGGGCACCTCGAAGTAGCGCGCTTCCTAATCGAGAGTGGTGCGACTTTGTCTGCCCTAGATCAGGAAGGTCGCACTCCATTCCACTTGGCGGCGTTTCAAGGGCATCTCCACCTCACGAAGTTCTTGCTAGAGCGTGGCACCAATGTCGACATTCGGAACAGTCACGGAGAGACGTCATTGTACTTGGCATCTAGCCAAGGGAAGCTCGATGTTGTACGCTTCCTGGTCGATCAAGGCGCAAATATCCTTATTGGAGACCCAAGTGATTCGAACCCACTGCACATCGCATCGCAAAATGGGCACCTCGACGTCGTGCAACTGATGATTAAAGCTGGAACTCCTGTCGACGTTCGGAACGGATTCCAAGAGTCCCCGTTAGCATTGGCATCAAAATGGGGTGAAGTTGATGTCGGGCGCTTCCTCATCGAGCAAGGGGCCGACGTGAATCTGGGGGACGTCCAGAACCAGGTCCCGTTGCACCTCGCCTCACAACGTGGACACCTTGACATGGCAGAGCTGTTGCTAGAGCACGGTGCTGATCCGAACATCAAGCGCGATGACCTCTGCAGCTCCTTGCATCTCGCATCGGCCAATGGCCACCTCAAGGTTGCCGAGTTGCTGGTGCAGCGTGGCGCAAGTGTCGACGCATCCAATGACAAGCAAGAAACTCCATTCTGTCGAGCAGTAACGTATGAGGATCCCGGGATCGCCCGCCTCCTGATCGACCACGGAGTGACTGTGCATGCTGCCGCGGAAGACGGGAACATTGACACTGTGAAGTCATTACTCGAATGGGGAATGGATATCAACGCCCGCGACGCAAGTAACCAGACTCCGTTAAACAGAGCCGCGGCGAAGGGCAATGTTGATGTCGTGCGCTTGCTCATCGAGCGGGGCGCGGAGGTGGATTCATGTGATAAGTGGGGGTGGACCCCGCTGTATTCTGCATCACAATCCGGACACCTCGAAGTCTCGCGAGCTCTTCTCGATCACGGCGCGAACGTAAACGCAAGGCAGCAGGACTATCTCACTCCGATGCACGTCTCAGCCGCCATTGGACACCTCGAGGTGGTGAAACTTTTACTTGAACGTGGCGCGGACATACATGCAATGAGTGGCGGGGTGAAACACCATACCGAGTATCGTTGCGCTATGGACATCGGAAGATTGCAGATCTACTCCGGAAGCATGGCGCGGGTACGCTCGGAGAAAGGTTCGACGAGATCCTTTTTTGAGTTAGATGCATTATCTGACTTGCCGTTTCGATTTTAGCCCTTAGAGAAAGCACAGCTTAGAAGGATGTATCTTGCACTGGGATGCAACTGTCATTTGTCTGTAGAATATAACTTGTTGAGTTTGGTGCGGTACAATCCGAAACGGCGGGTCGACAGAAAGGTACCGCGATGGGACGGCGCATCTTTACCCCAAAAGGGACGCAAAAAATGGGCATATCCTGCCAACCCCGGGCCTCCAGTCACCTAGATACCGTAAGTCTGTACCAGGCCTACCCTAACCACAATCTGGGTAAGGGCTGGGGCAAGTGCAGCACGATTTGGCAGGAGCGACGGCACTCTGCTAGCCTTGTCCCGCGCGCACTCGTGCCACTCGGTAGATTAGCGATCATACAACCGGACGCTGAGCGTGCATATGTACTCTATGCAGAGCCTGATCTACGCTCGAGCGATGGCCGAAGTCTGCGCAGGCTCTGTGTTGTGTGTTGCTTTTTTCGACGGATACCGTCTTTCTCACCCTCTCCATTTTTTAGTCCTCCCTGGGGAAGACATGCAGAATAAGTCGTATTGATTAGATGGGATTCTCGTTCACGGCGCGTACAAGGAACCTGGCTTTCTCGCTGACGACCGACCGCTCGAGGTGAGTAGTCCTGACTGCATATCATGCCTCGCAATCGCACAAAACGTCCCTTTTTCTTTTCTTTCCTTCTATCTTCCTCCCTTTTGGCACGACGTTTTTAATTGCATTACACACTTCTCAACACTTCTCACAGTCTCACTGGTCAACGACGCGGTCCCAATGTCACCGATCACATACCTTCTCTTTCGCGGCGTTTCCGCAGACCCCAGATAATGGCTCGAGAGACTTTGGCGTATGGGCCGTTGCCACATCAGGAATCAAGTTAGGTTCTGCGGTGCTTTTATACCCTCTCAAGGATAGATCCCGTCGGACATGAAAGCCGCGGAGCACCAAACACGCGAAGATCTTACTTTAAAATACCTTCGCAGCTTCGCTCATCTTAACACCTTATCGATAGGCCTTATCTCTGACTTGCCCTGACCGCCGATCTCCTGACACCAAACATACTAAGTATAAATTAGTCAAATGACAGCGCGCTTTTCCTTTACAAATAAATTCAGTTTGTATACTGCTCGAGACCGGCGTCAGGGCACTGTTTTTTTCCCGTGTACGAGATACATGAGAGTTTTAGGTAACTGAGAGGAGCCGGAAGATGCTGCTCGGGGTTGCAGTGAGTTGCACGGAAGAGACTGACCAATAGAACAGGTATACAGGATGGGCATGTGGGTAGTAGACCCGGTCGCCTGGGGGTGGCTATCCCATGTCTGCAACAAGCCTCTCTGAAAATTCTGTAAGACACGTCGCTGCCAGCGGATCGTATACCGTCCAGGAAATTTAAACGTCTTGGGAATTCCCGTGTACATCACGTGCTCGATTGGGGATCACATGATTACACCTGCTATCTTCGGATGCTCGGAGCTGAGGTGAGGGTCGGGCACAAAGGCATTACGCCGAGGGTGAGGAGGATTGACACTAGCAGGCTGCAGCCGTCGCTTCCGAGTCGGAGACGAAGTTGATTGCCTTTGTTGGATGTCGTTATTGATGGATAGAAGATCGATATCTCGCCTTGTTGGACAATATCGTTCAAGATTATGCTGGTGCCGTATAGAACTGCAGAACGGGTGGTGCTAGTTGTAGCTGAGAGTGAGGCAAGCCAGTGTGTGCCGTACTGGTGCTATGCACAGAAGGTCAGGCCGATAAAAGCTCGTAAAAGGCTCGAAGAAATAGTTTACCCGAGTAGGTTGAAGCTTCTCGTTGAACGGCGTCGAGACTCGGTCTGAGGGAGGAGCCCAGGTAACATGGGAGCTAGGCCAGAGATCGCGCGAGTCGGAGGGTGAGATAGGTGTAGCGTGAGAAAGAAATGCGGGGGCGGGAAAAGAATGTGGCCACGTGTTTTGGTTTCACCGCTTCTCACCCTTCCTCCCATCTGCCCCACATTCCCGTGTATGTCCCAAAACGATGACTGATTGCGTGACGGGAAGCAAGAATCCTTCTCATGTTAAGGTCCAACCCTTCCAGTTCTCTTCATATTGGTAACCCTCCTTGGTTGTGCGATCAGTTGCTGGTGCAACGGTAATACTGTATGTGCTGCGTTAGACGGCGGGCTTATAAGCAGGTGCAAATTGGGCACTCTGGTTTAACATTCCGGGAACCGAAGTGTACTTCCTCTGGTGGTCAATTGCCTACTATATGCGGTACACAAACATGGCCCTCACGGGGTGGCTGCTGGTGCTGGCCCGTGCTGCCTCAGATCGCGGTCTGATTCAACGTGCTTGCATTGTGACTAACACCGCCTCTGGAGCACTCTTACTTGGGACATCTATCATGTGGAAGCGATCAGATATTGTTCTCGCTGCGCCAAATCTCTTTGTAAGAAAGCAATTTGAAGAGGGAATCTGACACCATTTCAGCACTAACTATCCATCTTACAACGATGACAACAACTTGAAAGCATGAAAGAGTACGAGATCCACATCATATCCTCTCCCTCCTACTCCGAGTTGATAGTATCCCCAAGAATGTCACCTATTTCTACGGTAATGACGACCTGGAATCGACCAGAGGGCCCTGACTCCAAGTGAACTCCATTAACGAGTGACTCGGGGTTGTTGACATAGCGCCCGGCAAGACGCCGAAGACGCTCCGAGACCGGTATATCAAGCACTTGAACTTGATCAGGCTCCGCACCGGTCTGGACCCGGAGAGGGTCCACTACCTCAGACACAGGTACATACCCAACATTCTCTTGATGCTAGAGCTGGATTTCAGCGAGGTACAAGGAACAGAGGATCCGACAACAGACCGGAGCTTGCGGAGCGACAGATGTCTGAGTCTGGCCGTCCATGGTGGCAGCGAAGGTGGTAGGGTGATCGCCACTGAGACTTTGATTCCAATATGGTTCCTGATATTCCATAGTACCCCCGACCGTTAGAGGATTATATCCGTTTCTTGAGCACCATGAACAGGGGCAATCCTGGATAAGGTTGTCTAAGTCCGGCCGAGTTGCGATTTGCTCTTGCCCAGGTCCATGACTATCCGATCTAGATGGCATCTATGGGATGAAGAATGACAATATTAATGTCCGTCGAGAGGCGCAGTAGATGGAATCGCGTACATGACCTTGGTGGTAGCGAGGGTCAGACCATATACTCGTCATCTCGAAGTCACACGTAGGTGAGGATGGGTACAAGTGAGGTTACACTGGTAGAGGATGGCCTAGGATGGACGAATTAGGGGGGAAGGGTGCTATGTGGGGAGAATTCTGGGGAGAAGCGGCACTATGTGCAGGTATTATATAGGATCAGGGGAAGGGTTAACGCCATGGGGAGAGCCTAGGAGGGGACGATAGGCTTGGAGAAGAAAGAAAGCGTGGCACCGAGGCGGCAATGAATGATAACTTTTGGATTTTGGATTACAGTAAGTTAGTGTCACGGCGTCCTAAAGCGTGAGCGTGAGAACGGTAATATCCGCATCCGGGATACTCACGAGACCTGGAAATACAATTTCAAACCAAAGATCCGAACCTCACCGAGTCTGAAGCGCCGACGACCCTCGCTACTGAGCGCCTGCTCCCTCGCTCTGTTCTGGACCTTCTGGTGTCACCGGTACAGCCTCATTTGACCGGCGCAGCACTGATTGATGAGAGGAAAAATATAAACGCTAGAAGTGGCGGCGGCATGTGACGAGTCCTTGGCGACATCCGAGTCAACGGAGTGCCAGTGCCTCGCTATCGGTTGCCCCCTTACAGTATACATTCATTCGCATTCCTCCGCTTACTATCGTAGTCTCTCCTTTCCTAACTTCCTGCCCAAGACAAACTGAAATATCTCAATGTAGCATACTTCGACTCTCCTTCATATCAGCACGACGCTCCGTCATGCTCCCCGAGGATGGGTGAGGCCCAACGATTAAGCGATCAAGTTTCATCCGAATCGCCTTGCTTTTCTCCGCAGTCGATCGTTCATCGCTTGTCCATCCCACTTTCCTGGCTTTGTCGAGCCCCTCGTAAACATCTTCAGTTGCTTTGCTCCTTTCCTTTTATTATTAATAATAAATGACCCACCAAACGCAAGCTCCATGTCATGGCAATATCCCGTCCCGCCAATTTTCAATGTCGTCAGAAGCACGCGTGTAGGTATTCAGGTTGTCGGTGTCACTCCGAACGTATCGAGGAAGAAGAGACACCTATCCATTGGCACGCGCTTCTCCGAGTCCTAATGCTCGTCTTTGTTATTCCCATCCCGCACTGCCAGTGCTTCTGGATCCGCTTCGTTACGCCCATCACCCACTAAAAGGATTGAGGTATGTCGGCCTTGGACAACGCACTACATGTGTTAAAACTTCCTGTGATACGTTCTGGCTTCTGTAACATTCCGGTCACGTCGTCCATCACATCCCTTGTCCATTTTCCGCACTTTCTTACGGCTCTTTGGGTTACCGCATCGGGAATCAAGTTGGGTGCCTCCAAGGGTGCCGCGGTGCTTTTATGTACTCTCAAGATTTCAAGGATAAAACCCCGTTGGACTTGCAAGGAGCCGCGGAAATCCGACCAGGAGGATAATTTACCGTCGCTCTTACTGTGACAACTCGTTCGGAGTCGTTCCAAGCCGCGGATCTCTTGACACATAGCATGATATAAAATTCAAGTGTAAATCAGACTAATGGCAGCGCCTTTCTTCTTTCTTTGTGAATCTGAGTTGCGTACAGCTCGACACCGGCGTCAGAGCGCGAATAAAATGTATATGAGAAGTATCACACGACCAAGAGGGCCCGAAAGATGCTAACCTACTCGCCGATGGGAGCGAAATAATGAGGCACGTGATTCACCCACCACGAGAGCGTTGGGCAGGAGAGATAATCTGCTGTGACGCGAGCCAACTGACCTGGTGATATCGTCAGCGGGTATAGGGCACCTCGGCTTGTCGGCTGAGTGCTGCCAATCTCACTGCACTCACTGCCTGCGGCGTTCATACCGAGTTTCTCCCTTACTGGCAATTAACACGCATTGAAGGTTATTGATCATCACTCAAGTGAGTCACCACGGTGGGGAGAAGGTAAAGCTCGTTCAAGCACCAGCCTGTTGGTCATTGTAGCATGGTGCGTGACATAGAAAAGCGCTTAATATATGAGATGGGCGGCAATCATGAGAGGGAGAAAATACCACTCTCACACGAAGGCCATTCCAGGTCGATAGTAAGCCCGTGAAATCCGGAGGGCAGCGATAATTGGCTGGTGGAGTTTGCTGAAGAGGGGAGAGTATTTCTTCTTTGTATATGGAATCTTTAACTGGCGTCGGACTCGGAAATGGTCCAGAGGTCGAGGATGGGTACGAATTGCCCCTCGAGGGCCCATAATAATTAGGTGACAATTGACGGTGACAATCGTCAGAGACAGCGTAAGCATACAGTACACTGAGCAAGGAACATCCAGAAGCGACTGCTCCGACCGAGGGAACTACTAACTTAGTAATCGTTGTAAAGGTATCAGGATCATGGTGAAATGTGTATGGCAAGGCAAAATCAAATGTCGCTCACAGACTAACCCGTGTGTCAACTGGACGCTGCAAAAATGGCGCCCATTGGCAATTCCAGGGGAGTGTCATGTTGGTCACTGAGAATTCGTCAGATACCACGGGCGACTGCAGGCGCGTGGGCGGAAAATACCGAGTGTGGAGCGCCCATTAACTGACGCCCTGGCACTACTATAGAAGCAAGAAACAATACAAGCAGGAGCCATAGAAGCGCTAATGGGCACCTGTATCATTGAAATTTCACGATAGCATGGCGTGCTTTGTGCCATGGCGCCCGAGGATGACAATTAAGGACTTGGGCTTCTGATACAATTTTACTGAAATTGTCACCTCAAATTGTAGGGCGTACAGTATGGATTGCGTTGATTACTGATGACCATGGGACGAGCGCGGACATCATGGGCACCCGCAGCGGCCATGAGTTTGAATATCTCTCGAGACCGGCGCCATGGTGAGTCTTCCATGGAGCGAGATTGTTTCCGTTTCTTCGGAGTGCTTCCGAAGACCGATTACTAGTAGTTCACAGCCCAGCATTCCTACTACGTATGCCGCCTCTGAAATTAGGATGTGGAGGAAGTGTGTTGGGACTTCATTGGTGTGGTGTTGTGCGCCTCCCTTGGACTCTGACACTCATAAGAAATGTAATGTGTCTGCCTGAAGACCGCGCACCGCGACCCGCAGGTACGCCCCGTCCGTTACCTAGCTTCCCATCTCGCAGATCTACCACTCACCCACGGCCCATGAGCAAAATTCATTCGAACTATCATCCGGGGTCTTCTGAAACACCGCGAAAGCGAAAGGTACTACTGTAGTATGCGCTCTGCATCGGGTCCGCGCAGCGTTGACCGGGTGATGTACGATGGTGAGACGTGTTGAGAAATGTAACTACGGATATTGTGCCGAAAGGAGATTGTGGGGGGGAAGAGAAAAGAAAGGTTGTTTGTATATGATCTCGAAAATGTGTCATGGATGGATGCACCTTGAGCCGTCGGTGGGCGTCAGCGAAAAAGTCGGCTTCCTCAACGCTCCATGAACGAGCTCCAAAACTCCGATCTGGTCAGTACTACTTATTCTGCATGCCCTTACATTGGAGGAAAAGACCGGAAGGCGGGAAAGATAGTATTTGTCGAAAAGGAGCACCACGCACTACATACCACACGCAGACGCCGGCCATCTCGGATCAGGCTCAGCCTGAGCATAAAGTACATGCGCACGCTCAGGGTCAGGTCCACTGCGTGATTGCTAATCTGCCGCGCGGCATGTACAGCGGGTGCTGGGAAAGCAGAGCGGGAATAAGTGGCGCAAGACTAGCAAGGAGTACGTGGCCCTTACACCCCTTGCCCGTATCGGAGCTGGGGTTAGGAAGGTGACGGCCATTACGCCGAGGGTGAGGCGTGAGCGACGTGGGTGGACGACTCTATGGGCAGTTCGTATGCGAAAAATATATTGCAGAGCTCATGTTTATGACAGATTGGGAGAGCTGAAAAATGTGCTGTTGTCCTACAGTAGTTGGATGTGGCGGTCGGAACAAGCAGAAAAGGAAAGCAGTCACGTGCTTAGTGAGTCTGTCGTGAGATAGATCGCACACTTGCATAAGCCGCATTAAACCCCGAATGTCGGACAGACGGCGGGGCCGTTGGTTGGAGAGTGGCGAAGCAAGAAAGATGGTGACTCAAAAGGCCAAAGTTGAGAGAAAGTTAGAGTAAAAGACGGGCCGCGCCAAAAACTTTAGGTCAAGCAATTGAACTCCGGAAAGTGTTGATAGATCACAACCGCGACTCGCATGTACGCCCGTCCGGTGCCCAGCTTCCCATCTCGCAGATCTACAACTCATCCACGACCCATATGCCAAGTCATTCGAGCCATTATTTGGGGTCTGCGAAAACGCCACGAAGGAGAAAGGGATGCGTTCTGTGGCATTAGGGCCGCGGCATTGACCAGGCTTTGTACGACAGTACGACGTGTTGAGAAGTGTGCAATGCAAATAAAAGTGTTGTGCAGAAAGGGAAGATGAGAAAAGAAAAGAAGAAAAGAAAGGAGATGTTTTGTGAGATGACGAGGGGTGATATAGAGCGGTCGGTCGTCACTAGTAGCGAGAAAGCTGGCTTTCTTGAACGCACCATGAAAGAGCTCCGAAAATCCCATCTGATAAGTACTACTTTATTCTGCATGTCGTCTCCTAGAGGAAACAAAAACGGAGAGGAGGGTGAGAAAGACGGTGTCCGTTGAAAAAAGCGGCACGCACCACAGGCCATGTGCAGACTTCGGCCATCACGATAGCGTAGGCCAGGCTCAGAATAATGTACATGTCAGGGTCCGACTGCATGATCGCCAATCTACCAATCGGTACGCACAGAGCGCGGGTGCGTGGGACAAGGCTAGCGAGGACGAGGAGTACCATCGCTTCCGCCAAATCGCGTTTGCCCTTGCCCGGAGCAGGGGTTAGGGTTAGAGTTGGGCGAGAAGGTGAGGTTGACGCAGTGCGGCGTGGGTGGACAACTATGGACGCTATCTATGGGCGGTTCGTGGGCGTTGCAGGAAGATGACAGTTGCAGAGCTCGGATTGATGACTGATTGAGAGAGCTGGGAAATGGGTCGGTCGCAAACGTATTTGAGTTGCAAGTAAGGTAAGTTAGAAGGTTGCTGCTGCAGCTTTATAGGTAAGCTCGTCGTTATTTTCGTAGTTGGATACTAGTTGGATGTCTTTATTGGTGGAGGGAGTCGAAAAGAAATGCAACAGGGGCCCATAGGCTCAAGGGAGAATTCCCGCGCTTTCCCGCGCCTCCGGCCCACTTTTCCGGTGCCTTTCTGGTGCTTTGTCACCCCCTCTCTTCAGAGAGCCTTGTGCAGCTCGCCTTTGCATTCCAGAGAGTGCCGCACGCGTCTGCGGCCTAAGAAAATCCGAGGAAGCATGTAACAGTTTAGTGCACCACTACCTGAGAGATAGAAACGTGCGCGATTCCGAGCGTCCGCAGTCTTTCTGGCCCAGTGCAGCCGCTTCAGTTTCCTGTTCCCGATACAGCCACACCCGCGCGCACCCTTAGCGACGCGAAATCCATGCGTATCCTATTTATGCGGACACTCCTTCCAGTTTTCGTATCCAGCGGAGGCCTGCACGATTACTAGTGATGCTTCACAGCTTCACACCCCCTTCCTGCTCGCACACCAAATCCTGGGAGATTTGGGAATAGCATTCCCACAGTTTCGTGCTTATCTCAGCCTACTTCTCGCATGGGACTCCATGAATACGACCCCTGGAACCCGCTCGCATACGGCGCGGCGTCCAACAAAGTGCTTGCAACGGGACTAAGACTTGACACAACCTTCGGCTTCGAGGAGCTTCTTGGTTTTCTGTCATGCGGAATCAATCGGACACTTCGCGTGCTACGCCAAACCCCTTGGTAGGAAAGTAATAATTAGGGTGAGACCCGAACTCCCAGAGACTGACACTACCGTGACTATCTCAACACTAGCGACCCAATCTGATAACTAATGTATACAAGCAAAGCATAGCAATACGCGAACTGCACATCATATATCCCCTATTCGGAAGATAGAAGGTAGCTAATACCTGCTTTGCTACCCACTCTATAAGACACCGGCTGACAACTATAAGTAAATAAGTACAGGAGGTTCATTGGAGAAGTAGTGCTGCATGGCTGGACGAGTGATTGATTGCTAATCACAGCCCTAGAAGTCGTTCATTCGTGAGATCTACAGGGTCAGCTTAGGGCGACCTCGATGCGACAAAGACGCACCTCGTGTTTCTCTTCCCAACTGCAAGCCCAACTGAGAACATATCCGATCCTGAAAAGGCCGCTCACATAGATTTATTTGCTTGACTTGACAAGCATATCAGACGTGGTGACGATGAAAGTTAAGGGTGGTCGTGCGGGTATTGACGCTATCGACGTGTCATTCACATGCGATATGTGGTACAGTATAAGGCCTGGCGACACTCAATGGCCCAGTGATGTTGCTCCTGGCCAGACCCGGGCGGGGTAGCGTCAAGAGTTGATTCAGCCTACTCCGTCTGGCATGGGAGTGATGGGACCCCATCAATACAGCCCCGGAACCCATTCCGAGTACGGCGCAGCTTTTCCACGTAGCTGGTACGAACTCGATCCACTGCCACCAATATGCTTGCGGCGGGACTAAGAACTTGGAACACACACTTGGATTTCCATCATGCAGAAGCAATCGGACGCTTCGCCTGCCGCGCCAAACCTCTTGGTAGTAGGAAAGTAATAATTAAAGGGAGACCCACGCCATTCTCAACACCAGTGATCCAATCTGATAACGAACGAACATATACAAGCAAAGCATAACAAAGCGCGAACTGCACATCATACAGTATGTTCCCCCCATTCTGACGTTAAGAAGCTGAGGTAGTTGCTGCATTACCTACTCTGTTCACGTCTCTATGAGACGTTGGCTGACAGCTATAGCCAATCAATCCCCGAGGATATCACCAATTTCTATGGTAATGACAATTTGGAATCGACCAGAGGGGCCAGGTTCCAAGTAAACTCCATTAACGAGCGACTCGGGGTTGTTGATATAGCGCCCAGCTAGACGCCGAAGACGCTCCGGGACAGACATGTCAAGGACTTGAGCCTGGTCAGGTGCTGCACCGGTCTGGATCTCGAAACTTGAAGGGGTTACTGCCCCCTGCAGAGGTGCGCCCCCGGAGTTTTCTTGGTTCTCCTGGAGCTAGAGCTCAGACGAATACAAAGAGCAGAGGATCTGGCTACCCACCGGAGCTTGAGGAGCCGCAGGCCATGCCTGTGGCTGGCCACCCGAGGCGGCAGCGATGCCGTATGGATAACTACCACCGAAATTTTGATTCGCATAAGGGACAATCGACTCCTTGGAGAAGAATCTCAGTTAGAGGAAGATGGGGTTGTGATGGAATAGTATCTGGTACATACTACAGGAGCGCATGGGTCCTGGTATTCTGTCGTACGCTGACTCGTTTGATGGTTAGATCTGGCCCTTGAACAAATTGGACAAGGGCAACCCTGAATGGTATTGTCCACATTCGTTTGAGCTGTGATTTGCCCTGGCCTGGCTGCATTGGGATTGTCTGGTGTGGACGGAATCTATAGGGCAGAGAAAGGCAATAAGCAAAGCTTGTCCCGCAAGTGACATGTTGCATGAGAAAACCTACATCTCGTTGGTGGTGAGGGTTGTACCATGCGTTCGTCATCCTTGAGTTGAGGATGGCCAGGGATGGACAAATTGTTGGAATTTGTGGATTCCGAGGGCGAAGTTTATATATCCGATACCTACAGGCTGGCGTTCAGTGCCAGCCAGGAGCGAGAAGAACCTGATTCGTTCCCTTTCGCAAAATGCCCTTCTCTCACCTTTTCCACGAACTGTGTTTCCCTTACCTGCACCCTTTCATTCGTAGATCTCAAGATCACTCTAATCACATATTCTGCTAGATCCCCGGCCGGCGCTCTGTGGACAGACATCCAATTCCCATCTTGTCGCTCTTGATGGCCCGTTCCCCTTATCAAATTTATGAGATCTGTGTGCCCTGCGACACCCGAGACGATAATGCCGCTTTTACACACATCATACATTTGGCATTGTCGCCGTGTCACCGGGACGACCACGCCTTTTTGGTACACACCTCGCACATCTGGCATGGATTGTCGCCGCGTCACCGGGACGACCACGCCTTGTTGGTACACACCTCGTGCATCTGGCATGCATTGTCACCGTGTCACTGGGACGACCATGCCTTGTTGGTACACACCTCGCACATCTGGCATGCATTGTCGCCGTGTCACCGGGACGACCACGCCTTGTTGGTACACACTTCGTACATTTGGCATGCAATGTCGCCGTGTCATCGGGACGACTATGCCATGTTGGTACCAACTCATACATTTGGCATTGTCACCGTGTCACTGGGACGACTATGCCATGTTGGTACACACTTCGTACATTTGGCCTTGTCGCCGTGCCATACCGGACGAATATGCCTTGTTGGTACACACCTGGCCTTGTCGCCGTGCCACGTGTCCCCAAGCGTGTCCCCAGTACGTATGCACCACTCGTCCTCCCAGCCACCACCGGCTGCAGCCGCAGCCGGCATTACCAACCTCATTACGTTGAATCCGTTCTAGTACAACGCACACCCACCTCTCGCCCCTTTTCTAACTCAACAACATGGGCCTTGCGTTGTCGGTCATTAGCCTAAGTGGCCCGCAGCGCGTGCACCCATGCACTTTCACCTATTGCCCCGCTCTCTCTTTCATTCTCCTCTGTCCTGCCATCAAATGTTATCCCTCGCAACTACTCCAGGTAACCCGTTATTGCCAATATTTAGAAGACTCTTTCACCCCCTTCTGCCTCATGCAAGCGTGCAGGCCCCCTGGGCATTGCAACGACCCTTCGAATGGAAAGTTCATTGCTACTAGTAAATGACAACGTCAGATGTGCAAAGCTGTTGTTTCGCCTCGATTGCTCCCTAAATGATGGCTCTTTGTTGTTGTTCTCTGAATGGCCCCATTCCTTGGCGCTTACCAGACTGATCTGTACCTGCGTGTTGCCGTGGGCTGTGAAAGCAGCGTTGAACACGCACAGACGGCGTCGCAGCGGGATCCAACGTGGTATGCTGCACGTGCCGTGTAGGAAAGATGACCTCTCGTTAGACTTCGCGCCTCGTGGGACTTTCAGGAGTTGTTCAGGAATCTGGAATCACCCTTTGCAAATTCAAATTTCGTCCAACTCCTCTGTCCAGTGTCCACCCAATCCCCAACTTCTCCATAGCCTATGACAGCCTCTCTACCCGGTCGACAGATTTTATGGGATCCTTTTCCCCTGCTAATTGCCCCCAGCGGCCGGGGCTACCTTATTTCGTCACACCTTCCGTCTTTGTCATTGCGCAAAGTGCTTTACCACTTGCCGTCGTATGTTATGACTGTTCTTGCCGCAGGCAATGCGGCTATTTGTTGCATTTCCAACCAACCTCCCACAATGCCCCGTAGAATTAGATTGATAAATGGTAGCATGTGAGACACCATCCCTTTTTCTTCCTTAAACTAAAACAACGTCCTCGCATCGTCAGAGGCTGCGCAGCGCATGCCTGCCGACCCACCTGTTACGAAGCGCTCTCATTCATCGCTGCATCAAGAATTTATTGGGATTTCCCCCATGTCTTGTCTTTACTGTATGACCTCTCAAGGATACATACTTTTCAGACTTGCAGAGGGCCGCGGAGCACCAATACCTTTGCTCATATCATATGTAAGCTAGGCAAATGACAGCACCATTTTGGGAAACCAAGGGGTGCTGCTTCACAAAAGAGTCATTGGTACAGATGAAGATAGAGACGTGAAGTAGACTTGGGAGTAGCTACTAGTACCCTAGCAAGGGTATTGTGATCTTCTCGTCCACATGACCCTTAGGGATGTCACGTGCCTCGGCGAAGATCACAACCCGCGACGCGACTCGCATGTACGCCCCGTCCGGTGCCCAGCTTCCCATCTCGCAGATCTGCAACTCCCCCACATTCCATATGCCAAAACCATTCGAGCCATTATCCGGTGTCTGCGGAAACCCGCGAAAGAGAACGGTATGCGCCTTGCAGCACCAGGGCCGCGGCGTTGACGAGGCGGTGTGCGACGGTGTGACGTGTTGAGAAGAGTGCAATGCAACTAAAAATGTCGCGACCCGAAGGGGAAGAAGGGAAGAAGGGGAAAGAGGGAATTTTTTTTTTTTTGTGGGATGACAGATGAGGCCTATGACGGATGGTAACCATTAACTTACCTTGAGTGGTCGGTCGTCAGCGATAATTCCAACTTCTTTGAACGCACCATGAACTAGCTCTAAAAGACCACATCAGATCAGTGCTACATATGCCGCATACTCTCTCTGGGAAAGAAACCGGAGGGGAGGGATAGGAAATACGCTGTCCGTCAAAAAATGAAAAAGCAGCACGCACCACAGACCGCGCGCAGATGCCGACAATCAGTCGAGCGCAGGTCAGGCTCAGCATAAAGTACATGTGCGCGCGCAGGGTCAGACTACTAATCGCCAATCTACCAAGCAGCACGCGCAGCGGGTTCTGCGTCAGCAGAGTGCGAACGCGCGGTGCAAGGTTAGCGAGGAGTTCTGAGGCACTTACCAAATCACGCTGCTCGTCTTGCCCTGCCCTTGCCCTTGTTTCTCAGAGTTGGAGTTGGCGGTGGGTCGATTAGGGTTGGACGAGGACGATGAGGTGGTTGTGGTAAGGGACATGACGCCGAGGGTGGATGGCTATGGATGGGTCGAGGCCTTCTATAGGCAGTTCGCGCGCGAGCCATGAGGAGGTCAGTGCCGATATTGCGTTGCGGAGCTCGGTATGATGTCCGATTGGGAGAGCAAGAAATGCATCGGCCGCGACCTTTTATTATTGTTATTGGAGTCGCCACTGGAAGGCCGTTGTTACTGTCGCTGCCACTTCGGAGGACGACGAGGGCCGCTATTATTGGCAGACGAAAGACTCTGAATCGTGCCTTGCTGTACAATGTCGTTACGAGCTCAGCTTCTCGTTGAACGGGCTGAGACGCCTGAGGGATGTAACAGCCGAATACGGATAGCCTGAGGGCATGGGAATTAGGCGGATCCGGAGGCGCTCACGCGAGTCGAGGAGGGGTGGAATATGGTCACGTGAATACATCCCACTTCCGCCGCCAGCAGCGGCTCTTCGTACATACACATATCTCCCTTTGTAATTACACCCTCCCTTCGGCTAATACACTGTCGCTAATTCTTCGCAAATGAAGAATTACCTCCATCTCGCAGCAGCATTTTGAATAAAGTACATGTCAGGGTCCGACTGCATGATCGCCAATCTACCAAGCGGTACGCACAGAACGCGGGTGCGTACAAGGCTACACGCTTCAAATCGTGTTTGCCCCTGTCCGGAGCTGGGGTTAGGGTTATAGTTGGGCGAGAAGGTGAGGTTTACGCAGTGCGGCATGCCAGTGGGTGGACAACTATGGACGCTATCTATGGGCGGTTCGTGTGCGTTGCAGGAAGATGACAGTTGCAGAGCTCGGATTGATGACTAATTGAGAGTGGGTCGGTCGCAAACGTATTTGAGTTTGCAAGTTAGAAGGTTGCTGCTGCAGCTTTATAGGTAAGCTTGTCGTTATTTTCGTAGTTGGATACTAGTTGGATGTCTTTATTGGCGGAGGGAGTCGAAAAGAAATGCAACATGGGTACGATGGTTCACTGGTTTCACCTGTGGGACCCATAAGCCCACAGGGGGCCGGGCTGGCATGGGGGTGTACAGGAAGATCTCCGGAGGGAGACTTACAGGCTTACAGGTGACCTGGGCGTCACCTGGCTGACTGAACTGAACTGACGGCTGGGGTTGGCAGGATCTCGTCCGCCGAGAAACTAGTCGATAATTCAGAGATTATACACACGGTGTAAACAAAGATACTGTATGAGTACTGTATGGGCCAAACAGATTTGAGCACTTCGAGCTGACAAGTTCAATTCCTTCGTTACTTGCAGATGCTCTTCTACGGAAGGAAATGTGGTGAGAATACACCCTATTGAGTGCTTATTGGCGGGCATCTGCACGCTTGCGTTTCTTCGTAGCTGTCGGTTCTGATCTATTGTAGGTTGGAGGTGACGGGGCAGGAGGGACACGGCATAGGGAGGTTGGGCGGCGCCTTGGGAGCTAGGAACGTTGCACAACACAAGCGAACAGATCGAGGCCAGGAGCGGAAAAGGAATACCGCCACGTGACTTTGCGTGGCTTTGCGTCCCACTGTACACCGGTCCCACAGTCCCTCATTGGTCTCTTCATTCTCTTCATTCTCTCATGCTCATGCATCTTCAGCAAATGCACGTGGGCCCTGCCACTCCTCATCTCCCCGGTGAAAACAATGATTGATTACTTGGCGGCGTTCAAGTTGGCGTAGAAAGAATCCTTCTCATGCTCAGGTTTGTGTCCCGTTCCCCTCAGGTAACCTTCCCAGTTGTACGAGAATTGCTGGCGGAACGACATATGATCTCAAAAACAGATGCTGATTGAATGTTTTAATGCGATGTTCGGGACCCGAATTTCCTGGAGCTGCTGTACTACCCAGATGGCGATCGATTGCCTCCTATATACGGCCCGGGTGGGCAAGTATAGCCGTTAATCCCTCATGTCCATGAGTCGTGTCTGATCCAACGCGCTTGCGATGGGACTTTGACTTACAATACTCTCGGGGGCACACTTACTTGGATTCTTTTACGGTCATGCAGAAAGGTCCGACAGGACGTTGGCCACCACTACGCAGCTGCGCCAAATCTTTGGTAACAAAACAACGATAAGAGGGAAACTGACAACATTTCAACGCTAGCAATCCGTCTTACAAGATCATAGCATACTCGAAAGCATAACAAATTACGAGATTTCTTTCATATCCCTCCCCCCTACTCGGGCGATAGGGAGGTGGCTAAAACTTCCTCTGGCCTAGTATCTATGATGTTGGCTGATCTCCAAGGACATCACCTATGTCTATCGTGACCACAACTTGGAATCGACCAGAGGGACCACATTCCAAGTGAACTCTGTTAACAGTCGAATCTGGGTCGTTGACGTAGCGCCCAGCAAGGCGGCGAAGGCGCTCGGGTACTGACATGTCAAGGGCGCCTTCTTTAGGTCCCATATCCATTTGTACTTGAGGAGGGTCTACTGTCTCATGCGGAGGTGCATATCCGGGATTCTCCTGATACCGCTGGAGAGACGGTTCAGCCAGGCCCATGAAACAGAGGATATGGGAACACACCGGAGCTTGCTGAGTGACAGACGACGTTTGGGTTGAGAAGTCCACAGTAGTACCACCGACATTCTGATTTGCATATGAGACGACTGATTCCTTTAGGAAAAATAAACCACTAGTCAGAAGACAGGGACGTGGTGAAATGCACGATGCTTACAACCGGAAGACTTGAGTCCTGGTATTCTATAGCACCGCTGGTCATTTGATACTCGGCGCATCGGGTCCTCGAGCAGAATGAACAGAAACAATCCCGGATAGCAGCATTCGTGCCGGCCTGAGTTGCGTTTTGCCACTGACTGGCTGGAGTGGTACCATCTGGTGTGGATGGGACCTAGGGAGCGAAGCTTGGTAATGAGCAAGGTACGTCCCGATAGGTCCACAGTGATGCATGGGATAGCGTACATAACCTTGTTGGTGAGGGGTTGGCCATGCGTTCGCCATCGTGGAAATGCTTGAAGGGGAGGATGATTAGAAAGATCTATCGGGCTACAGAACAACGTCGTCTTGGATGGGAGTTTGTTCAGAAGTGTGAGAAATAGACAAGGGAGGAAGCTCGAGGAAGGGTTGAGTCTTATAAGCTTATGATAGTATGGTGGATGGGGACGAGAGAGGACGTAGAAGCCTGAGGATGGTGGACGGGGCAGGCGGTTATATAGTAGATGGGGGGGGGGGGTCTTGGACCGAGGTTGGCTAGTGGGCGCCTAGTCATGAAAGCAGTCACGAAACTGAGAACAAATGACGCCGAAAATAGTGAAAAGAGAGGTAGCACGAGTAGACAATCGAAGTGTCGGTGGTTGCGACGAGGATGGGGTCCACTGAACGCTTAGCTAATAACTTCTTCCCCAGAGGACGAGTCCTATTCTCAACCGTTACGATCTGGATTACTTTATGGGAATATGTAGGTTGGCACTGCGCGGTAACCGACGAAGCTTAAGTTCTAGATTGCACCCTGTGGATCTCCGATAGACGGAGGGCATGCACTTGCGTCGCCTGACAGGGTAGGTAGTTGGTCAATGAAATACGTGGTAAGAAGTCACAAGCGCCATGTGGTACAGAAAACGAGAGCGGGAAGCTGATTGATTTGCGGCGCTTTCATCTTCTCGTCAGTCGTCACCCTTTCGGAAAACGTCTGCGAAGCTCAAGTTAGGAGTAGAGAAGTGCGTAAACATTCCCATGTCGCCCATGACGTCGTCTGTCTGTACCAATCTCCCGGTTTGATGCCCAGATCAATCCCGCATGCAAAAAGGGAAACGGTCCCAGAAATATTACTGCTCAACGGTCAACGTTCAACGTTCAACCCTTAAGCCAGCTGCCGGCATCGTTGCTGAATTCTAGAACATAGTACTACTTTCTCACACATTCTCAGGCTGTGACTTGGGGTTTCTTCGCCATTGTATGAGCATACGTTCCATACTCTCCCGAAAATATTCGAGAAGCTACAAAGGCCGAGGAGACCACGAGATATCCAGAGACGATAACCAGCCGTGAATGACTTATTGGTCATCGATCCATCGATCACCACGTGGGGTGCGCATCAAGGCAACCGCGGGATTTGACTTGGGATTTGCAACTTGGGGTTGCTTCGGGGATCTCGGGAAGTGACTAGTGACTAGTGACAGCG